>JAJJMC010003991.1:15170565-15187358 GCA_023531435.1 Papaver californicum
AACAGGGGGGGGGGGGGGAAGTTTGGTTGTGATTATAACTAAATTGTACTAAAGCAAAAAGATTAAAACGAATATCAGAGATAAAGAACATTGGTTAGAGAGTTCATCTTCCATCTTCCAACATGTTATCAACCAAATCATACTCAACATTCATGCACTCTCAATATCAATAACCCTAAAGCATCCTATCGCAGGCTTACTCCGACAAAACTCATATTATCATCAAAGGCACAAGAGCCACTCTTTGAATCCTTTTCACCGAATAACTTGGCGCAAGAGACACTCAAGTTTAACCCAATGAAAGCAATGGTATTTGTGAGTTGAGGTTATTCTAAGCATTCCGGCGCAAGAGCCACTCGGATTTAACCTAGGTCACGCTTCAACACATAACTGTATGGCAACATCCCATCGTTAACAACTATGTTATACTACTTGTAACAAGGGTCTTTCGACAATTCCGGATCTCAAACCCTAGTTTAGCTATAGATGTCAATGCATGCTCACCTAATTTTCAACTTAAACAAACACGTACTACATCATACAAGGCGTTATAAACGGTAAAACATAAGCGATATTGAAGAGATTATGAACATATGAGGATGAATACTTCAATTAATAAACATGTTTTCCAACTTAGGACTACATCTCTAACCAATAAGAAAAGTTTAGTTCATCATGGATTTCTCAAAATCCATGGAAAATAATCAAGAAAACGAGTAAAGCAAACCCTCGGTATCGTGATGATCAATTGCAACTCCAAGCCCTAGATTCTTGTTCTCATTGTGTTTTTCCAGTCCATAGGTCCTCCTTAATGTCTTGGATGTCTCTTTTTATAGTATCCACGAAATCTAGGTTTTTAATCCTTCTAGGACCATATTTTCCGTGTTTTAGAATCCCACACACGTGCCTAAACTCCCCATTTACGGTTGGGTTCGAGCCAATAAACCCAACCGTAACTCTGGCACAAAAATATCACCCAAAACCCCCCAGATTTACGGTTGGGTTCAAGCCAATCAACCCAACCGTAACTCTGATACAAAAGTTCGCTCCAAAATTCCCCAGGTTTACGGTTGGGTTCGAGCCAATAAACCCAACCGTAATTCCTCCTGGATACTTTTTTGTACTTCACTATTTGATCATTACTCCCTCATCCGATGTCCGATTGACCTCATTCTTTTTGGTTTGACTTCGTCTTTCTATTTTCTATAAGATGGCAATGAAAAAATCTTCATATCTCTTCAACTAATTTTATATTGGGTTTGAGAGTCTAGACCCAACCGTAAATCCTCCTGGAATTTTCCTCCAAAATAAACTTCTTTTACGGTTGGGTTTTGAGGTACTTTCCCAACCGTAACTCTTCCTGGAACTCTTGTTTCAAAGTTGTGTTTTCATTCTTTAACCTTTTCTTTGGTTGAATACACTTCAGAACTCCTAAGAAACTCATAAACAAACAAAATCAAAGCATAATGATATGAAAACTAACAAGAAATTAATGAATTAGAGTATCCAAATAGTGCAAATAATGCACCTATTAATGTTGACTAAGGTGAACGGTGTTTTCCAGAATATCTGAATGAACATCATGCCAAGATGAACCCTAATGGACTAAGAGACGCACCCACCTGTCTGAATCCTAATTCTAGTATCAAATCAGCTGGTATATACCAGGGCCTCAGCGGTCGATTTATTGAATATATGCAACAACAAAAAATCCCGACATCATAATTGGATATTTTGAATCTAAGCGCATGCTCCTTGTCAGCAGATTACATGATAGTTCCCATGGATCCTGCATTCCACACTTGCTTAGGTGACAGAGTCAGGGAGAACACACACATATTGGTATCCAAGTGTCATTTTGTTTTTAGTTAACATTGGTCAAGTTCAATTAAAATAACGGGGCTTGATCTCAATCATTCTACTTCATCCTAGCGGTGACAACAAGACGATACTAGTGCGCTACCAAATCACTTAGAGAAACACAAAAGGTTGCAAAAATAAAAACAGAACGTGATATGGTGACGACTCCGAGATATGGTGACAACTATCATGTTAGTTCTAACACCTGAGTTATGTTCTTTTATTAATAGACTAGTTAGTTGGGTCCCTCAACTCCTACAGACAAGAATTTTATTTCCATCTACCTATAATGGTTAGTGGAATCCTTAATTGTTCACAAGTTTCTGAATTTTAGAGTTTTTGGTACAACTAAAATTTTAAAAAATTTAAAATTTTCTCCCTTACCCCTAAACTTAGATTGAACATAGTCCTCGATATTCTAAAGATAAATGAAAGCATGGGCAATGAGAAACAATGAACAAAGTAAAAGAAATAGGGAAGGATATTACCAGCACCGCGTACCAAAAGCATATGGGTTTCCTACCATAGAGCTCTAAATTTAAAGTCGTCAGCCAGACCAAGAAAGGATTAGTCACAATTTACGAATCATACAATAATAATCTGAATAATTTCGGATCCTTGAAGTCAATTGAATTTGACTCACTCAGTTGACCACAATGAAGTTCTTGAAAGTGGTGGTCATTCTTAAGAAAATGTGTCGATTCAGATTTCCTAAAATAATTAAGCTTACCTCCAATATTAAAGAATCTACACATTTGAAAAACAGATGTTCCCACATTTGGAAGATAAAATTATGGTGGGACAACAAAGTCAATAATGGTATCATGGCCTGGGTAAACCACATCAGAATGATGGGTTTCTAGCACCGAAATTTCATTTTGGACACAATCAGGCTCGGGATAACATGTACGAAGATAATCATGTAAAATTGTAGAGGCACATATGTCAAGTCCCAAGTGAGGGACCTTTATAAGAGTCAAAGGGTACCGCGGGCAGAATGGTATTCACCCCAAACTCCTTGAGGGTCTCTTCTAGAGAAATTGAAGGATCATGAATAGTACCAGGACTCAACTGTTCAATTAAATCCTTTAAAGACGGGGAACTCAAATTTTGCTCATTTTCCAGTTCATATGACTGGTGCGTGTATGAATAGTAATTGGGATCACCATGGTATGACCCATAACCTTCGAAAGGTTGGTGTTCACATTATGGTCATAGTACGAGTAATGTCCATTTTGAAAATCAGTAGAATATTCATTGTATTGGCTATCGTAATACCATTTCGACATTTTTTGGTGCAAGTGCAAATGCAGGTTCGACTAAAATAGGTAAGGTCAGGATACCTTAGCAAAATACCTACATTCAAAGACTGGTCAAAGGTATAAGGCTAAGGCTTGTGGAATTTCGACTGATAACGCCCAGAGGGTTCAATGTACTATTACACGTGTTTTCTTAATAATCGGTAACGGACAATGCAAATGATGTGTGTGCACGTGTTATATATATATATATATATACAAAATAAAATAAAATTTAAAATAAATATATACAAATAAAATAAAATTTTTATAAAAAATGAGGTATACTACTTACCTTTTCTAGTAGGCAATTTCCACAATAAATTGCAAATCTTTACCTGCACATCAAAGCTAAGAAAAATACCCACATAAAATCTAAAAAGAAAAAAAAAATGAATCCCAATTAAAAATTAAACCTAAAAAAATAAAATCTAAAACCCTAAACTAAAAACAAGTCCGCGTCGGTGGCGCCAAAAACTAATGTGGTTGTCGACAGTGGTAAATAAAGTATCGTTCACTCGGACTTGTGAAGAAAGATTTTAGTCCTAAATTTCTAATGATAAAATAAAAAATTTAAACAAAAGATAATAACAATATTACAAGATACTGAGATTCAGGATTCCACCACTTTCAATATTCATGCGATTCATAAATTAATTCTAGATAATTTATAGCTCATCTGATAAAAGGTATGACTCTGATTCTTTGCTAAACGTAGATTCTTAAAATATTGATTGTAAATCCTAAGCATGGACCATCAAAACACTTAAGCTAAGAATGATCCATAAAGTTAAATGACAACCAATTAATAAAAACCATAAATAAAATTAAGTTAATGCAAAATTCGTAAAAGAATTAGATAAATTTACCACATAATTGTGAAATATGGCTTCCTCCATTGTCCCAGTGATGGGGTTTAGCTCATCATGCTCAAAACACCCTCAAAATATTGGTACATGGCTCAAAAAGTGTTTGAAAGATAAAAAGAAGAGAAAATAATAAAAGCATCGAATCTGCAACAGTGTATTGGCGTTACAGACTCGTTGTTACAAAGTAAGTTTTGCAAACTGAAGATAAATGTTGCAAAGATTAAAAGCTTTAGCAACAGAATCTTCAACCTTTTGGCCATAGAACACAGCTATAGCCACGGTTTCTTCATCTTCTACATCACGAGCAGATTTTCCTATTTTTTTATTTCTTCTTTTCTGGCAGAGCCAGCCCCCATGAACTCTTTTTATCTTCGCTTATTTATACTACAACATCAATCCATCGAGTAACTTCTCCAAATCTTCATAAAATATATTTTTTTAATGGGAAAAGTTCTCGGAAATAACTCAAGAATATTTTCTTTATCTCTGCGATTAATTCTTGGTGATTTTGTTGTTGTTATTTTCTTCCTACAACTCACGAATAATATTCTCTTGATATCTCCAACCGTAAGAAGATAATATCTTCTTTATTTCAACTGATTTTCAACCAAGAAATACCCGAGATTATTTGCCTTTCCCTTTTACGACAAAACTCGTGATATTGAGAGATTATATTTTATTTTATAGCTCTTTCTATCGTGTACAACTCTAAGTAACTAAGGTAAGAAGATAATGTTGTCTTAACACCTAAAAATTCTCATAAAATATCACGCAAATGAGATATATGGTTTCCCGTCATTTTTCTTCCTTTGAACTTAAAAAGAAATGGGTGCCCTGAACCATCTTGTTGTTGCCTTTAACAATTAAGGTACCTTTATCCAAATTGAGGGTGCCTTTAACAATTTTTTAGCCGATTTTTCCACGATTATTTATTCTTCCAAAATTACCTACACATAAAATAACACAATTAGTACAAAAATGAGCATTACCAAGTACAAATTGGGAAAAAAATCAGACACATGATCGAACTTTGTGACGAATCTGATCTCATTGTTGCTGATGGAAATGTAGTGACGGCGTTTTTGGGGACAAGACTGAGAGAAGCTGGCTCTGGCTCTGATAAAAGCTGGCTCTAGCCTGATTATTGATGAGTCCATGAGGAACGGGTACTAGAGTGAGGCTAGTAACTCGAGGCCCCTCTGTTAGCTTGGATCCGTCTCTAGTAAGCTTCTTTTCTTTATGATCATGATAGAACATGTGAATTCTTAAAACTTCTCATGTAAGCATAGCCATGCCTAAATTTGCAAAGAATTTTATAGATTTTCGTCACTAGAAATTTCAGAAGTATAGTGCTAGGAAAAAACGATGTAGAATCTTCATACGACCTCCGTTTTTGATGATTGACCCCTCTATCTTTATTAGAAAACAATTTCCTACGTCCACAGCAAGTAAAAATATCGGTTTTGATCTTGTTTAGGGTGTCAAATCGACCCAACAGTAAAATCCAGGAAGTATCCAAGAAAATTCTGACAGTTTTCAGACCCGATACCGCTCACCGTTTTTTCCGTAACTCCTAGCTCGTTTATCCGATTGATGCTCCCTTTTAACATGTTGTAGTAAAATCCATGTGCATATTCCTTACCAATTGTCGCAAGCTTCAGAGTTTCCAGGAGGCAATGCAATTTGCCTTTAATGCGTTTTTTATGAAACATCTTGTAATGACTCCGACTCATATAATTCCTTAAATAATACTTTGTGATGAATGTATATGATATTTATGAGTATGTATAATGAGCTTTATGGTTAATTCTATAAAAAATGTATTTGAGACGCTCTGACTTAATATGCTTGTATCCTCTCTACTTTTAGAGGAAGAATGATAGAAATCAGAGAGTTGAGCCTATGAGTGAATGAACAATAGTTACCCTTGATCCTGATGTAGATAATACCCTCTCCCGTACTGAAAATCATAGGAGGAATTTTGCTCGCATACTTGTTGAGGACAGTGCTTCCACCGATGTTGTTATGCATAACAACAATACAACAGAGAGTGTATCAATTGAGTATCCCAATGCGGGTATTAGTATTGAATTCCACTTTAGTAGGATTCTTCCTGGGTATTCATGTGTTTGTGTATTTGTTTTCACATCCATCTGTGCCGAATTGTATACGAAGATATGGAAGAAGTTCAGTTACTTCTTTGTTGATAATTCCAGGGGGTTACAGAGCTTTAGAATGGGACGTGTCCATCTTGCTGCCAATCATACAGGAAATGATCTATTTTCCTCAAAATAAAATATCTGAAGTAATCTTTAATGAATAGAAGGAAGCCGTGAATGGAGCTGATAACTTTGGTCTTGACGCCATATGGGTTCATCATCATTTGGGAACTATGCGAGAGGTTTTTGGTAAAGCAGGTGAGTTTGCTAGTTTTGGAGGCATGATCAAGAATAGATGAGAGGTTGAAATGCTTTTTCATGAGCTACAGCTTGCAGATGAAGTTCTTAGAAGGATGGAAAAGGGGTATTCTGAAAGGACTGAGCCAGTCTTCTAGTTTTTCTTTTAGGTTTATAATTTCTTTGTAAAACACATTTACGACTTTCCTTTGGGGATTTTTAGTAGGTAGGTTTTTCGACAAGTTACTCGCGAAGAGAGAGATTTTTTTTAAAAAATTTTTGATAATGATGTCTGGTAGGTAAACTTGAAACCTTAAGTGTGAATGCAGAATATTACAGTCGTTTTTTAGGAATTACAAACTTTGCATGAAAATAGGGAAATACTTGAAATGTTATGGCAAGGCATTCAAGCCTTGCAAGCTTTGGTCCACGTGCCATGAATTACTACTTCTTATGGCTTATCAGTGTCGATGAGCTTCTTCCTATCTTTAGCAGGGACGACTTCAATCCAATTAATAAGATGTTGAAAGGGATCAACCTCCCACTCACGTCGCCTAGTCATAGCGGAGTTGGTCTCTAAATCAAGTCCCAAAGCCTTGGTAGGATGTGGGATAGCTGGTTGTAAACAAATATATTGAATAGAACTTACTTAGTCGAGTCCCAAAGTCTTAATTGAATCCCTAAGCCTTGATAATGACGAGGAACCCACCTTGTTGTTGTGAAACCATGGACATCCCTGAATCGTGTCATAATCTGGATCTTCTTTAACAATGTAAAACTTTGCATCTTTAAGGTGAGCAGTGGTGGGGAGTCCCCATACATGCTCTTTATTGTTCTTGTCGACCATATCCTTCAAATGAGGCTTGACTTGAACGAGAGTATCTTCAGCAAGAGATAAACATTTACCGGATACAACACGATTGAGAGGAGTGAAAATATCCATGCGTTGTGCCTTTGAAAAGTAGACAAGTTCGCACATGTACTCCATCAAGGATTGAATTTTTCGGTTGATAGATTCTCCGGAAAGTGTGAAGCTTCAGACATGGAGTGATTTCGGTGGAAGACTTTGTACCATATGAAGAGGAAGAGACATTCGACCAAATTCATACATTTAATGTTGGACAGGGGCTATTATGAGAGGAACTGGTATGGGAATGAGTAGTTATGTTTTATTCAATATTTGGAATTAAAATTGAGATTAAGGAACTTAACTATTTATGTAATCAGAATCAATCTATAAATAGAAACTACTAATTTTATTACACATTCAATTAAAAATTATAACAATATCTTTTAAGGATTAGAATGTCTCTATATTTTAGCACCCATACATGCAATAATTTTTTTTTCCAGAATTGCATAATGAGCTTCATAAGCAAAAGGTTTATTTTTCCATCTTCGTCATTCTTCCCGAGCTCGCAATACAACTTCAGCATTAGTTTCCCCTCTTACTCGATATTTATTGACAATCCGGACTAAAGCTATAAATTATTTCACTTCACTCCTTATAGTTTGAAATCGACAAAACAACCCAAGTACATTACGGTTATTCGGGTTACCGGTGTCATTGCAGAAGTTTTCGTAGATTCTGCTCCGGTAACTCATACTCACTAACCCATTTTGCCATCATTCTGCATCCCTTGTTGGATAACAGACAACAAAATTTCTACATAGAGATAGATCTTCATCAATGGTAAACTCCGTCGGATTAATATACGGTTGAGCCATATGGGTGTGAAAGAAGTTGGAGAAGGTGTGATTTGGGAAGTGAAAAATAGTTGAATTTATAGAACTATTTTATAGTCGTTGTATGGAACTAGCCGTTTTCGGCTCAACCTAGGCCGATCGTCTCAGTTTGCAACGACCACGAATATATAATTTATAATTTCGATCATAACCTTTTATCTAGGTTTAATCAAACAACTATTTATGATTTTAACAATAAAATCTAATTCACTTTTAAATTTTAAATTCAACATAATTTGATTTCAAAATGAATAAACAAACTTAATAATTAGATTAAATTAACTAAAATTATATTAAAACATCAATCTCCATTATATTAATTTAATATACTACGCTCTTTTACAAGATATAAACTATGGCATTCAAAACTTAAATTAAATAAACATTTCAGTAAAAATCTTTGACAATCTTGGACCTCGTGTTTATCTTCATTTGACGGGTCTCGCATTCGATGTTCTCTTGAGAGGATTTTCCCTGGTTTTTGTGACCAGTCGTACGGTTAACTTTCAAATTTTCTTTTCCTTCAATTTTCTTGCCTTGATCTCTTCTTTTTCTTATAACTGCAGATTTACTTGGTTAATATCTAAAACTTGAAGAAGTTTTTGTTTTTTCTTATTCTCAATTTTCTTATAACCATCACATATCTTACTAATAACATCTTCGAGTATGACTCCAGAAAAATCAAATTGGGTTGCAATTTTTGCCATTTTTTTCTGAGTTTTTTTGAACAGAAGTTGAGAACAAGAGTTTAAGATGGAAAGATTAAGATTGAAGTGAAAGTAGAAGAATTTTTGAGTGGAGAAGGTGTGATTTTGGAGTTGAAAATGTTTGAATTTATAGGGAGAGAATTGAGAGCCATTGGATTAAAGCCGTTGAGATTCGACCGTTGTCAAATCATGGTGAACCGCTCAGCTCAAACTAGGCCGAGGCTTGGTTCAAATAACACCGAGCCTCGGCCTAGTTTGGGCCGAGCGGCTCATTATGATTCGATCGTCTATAAATGATTCGATCGACTCAACTAGCACTTTGATTGGAAAACTCCCACAAACACCAATTTGTCAACCCATAATTCTTTGTTTTCCAATCCCACTGTTGGTGTATATTTGGCAAATCAGCCAATATACCATACCCACTGACTTTGCTCTAACGACCAGTTTTAACTTTATAATGGTGTGCAGTTTCCGCATACCAAGAAAGTCACTGATATACGAGAGTACGCCACGATTACTATATTACTGGTTTTGTTTGTGTTCTTTTGGCTGTCCGAGCTAACTAAGATTCATCAATATATATATATGTATACACGGATTAAAACGCATATGCAAGAGATATAACAGAGGTCTAATAACTTATAACACAAAATGATCAATGTGAAAAACTCTCAATAAATTTGATGCCTCATATAATATATTTATGCATGTTTGACACCGTTTTGATGTGTTAAAGACTTTGTGTATCGATATTATTCTTAGCAGCTATTTTTAGTAAAACTAACAATGCTGACTTTTCTAACAATATATACGCACTTTATTGTATATATTTTTTAAAAAAGTTTACTACGACCAGTGCGTACCGGTAGAAAACTAATAGTTGATAAAAAAAATATTCTTTTAAATATTTTTCAATGTAATAGGAGTTTTGGTTTTGGGTTTCATACCAGTGGGTCAAGTCAGCATGATGTCTTAGCAGCGGAAAAAAGTGTAGCGGAGAATTAGTTGAATTTCCTGATTTAACCGTTGAATATGAGATTGTGTAGGCTCAGCCGCTCAGGCATATCAGATCCTGAAGTTGGACCTTGCGAAATGGCTTACTTGTAGAATACCTATTTGACTGTTGAAAGGGTGTGTGTAATGTTGATATCTAGGTGGGTCAACGAAATATATCACAAATTTCAAAGAGTAGGAACTCGTAATGAATTTTGACTGCGCCCCCCATTTTAAAATCCAGTAAACTGCCACCCCCACTGAACAAAACATTATATTTGCCGCCCATCCTGTTAAATCAGTAACAGGGCCCACTTTTGTAATCTGAATAGACTTAATTAATTACCCTCACTGAAATCTTCTGTTATCCTTTGCTCATCATAATCAGAGTTCCAGAATTAGATCAATTTTAATTTGACAATGGAGATACATACATGTGCATGATTCAAAACCACCCTCTCTAAACCCTTCACCAGTTCTCATCTCACAACCAGTCTCCACCAACATCAGCTGCTCGTGAGCACAACCACCACTTCCAGAGAATATGTTAATTCTACCTCATCATTAGTTGCTCATTCGAAACAGCATATATTGAAATTCATGCTTCTCCTCGTATGCAGTCAAATCCACCTTCACATAAGAACACATGACATATCAGTTCCATTCATATAATATTAGAACGAAACCCAAATCTAATATTAGTTTCCATTGCTGCCGTTAGAATTCAAGCTACATGCAATAATCATATAAGCATCTCAATCATGCGTAACCATGTCCATTAAAACAAACATGATCATAATATAACCCCACTAGCTAGTCTGACCCTGTGTATCTTTAGGGGTTTTAGTATTAACAATCTCAAAACCTTAATATGCAATCTCTAACCATTATATCAATCCTTCATGACAAAAAAATTTGAAAACCAAAATTAGCCCAACAAAAACACTTCCAATCCTTAATCAACTGATGGGATCTCACGGAAATCAACGAATCACAATACTCATATCAAATTTTCTCATAAAATTGAACATAAAATTTTAATTTAAGCCCCACTAAAGAGAAAAAAATTTGGGGAAATTTTAAAAATTTTCTGTAGTAGCTAATACTTATAGAAGTTCTAGTTTTTTTGATCCAAAAAGAGAAAGATAAGAAAGTGGAAACTGGAATCCGTTTATGTGAAGAGAAGGATTGGATTTTATATGCTTTGTATCTCCCTGCTCATAGTATATACCTTTAGATTACTCTTGCAAATACATCGTTTTGATTTTACGATGGTTGTGATCGAGCAAGTGGTGGTGGGAATAGATTGATTTGATTCTAGTTAGGGTTATAAAGAATTTTAGCTGGTTAGTCAAGATAAGAAGGAGAAAGGTTTCAATGCGGAGGAGGCGGTACGATACATCGATGGAAAATAGATACTCCCTCCATTTCTAGAAAAGTGTTACTATCATTTTTTTCATTTTAACCTAAAAATATGTTAATTCAAAAAAGTGATAATAATTTTTTTTCTGAAACGGCGGTAATATGTGTTTAGAGTTCTCGTATAAAGGATTGAGTTAGGTTAGCTCTTAAAACATATTGGTCTATTCAAATACAAAAGATGCACCACGTTTTAATTTAACCTCTGAATTGACGGAATAGTAACTAAAAATAACGTCTTACATTTTTGAAATCTCATTTTAACTGGATTATATTTTGGAATACGCAGTCAAAATTACCCTAATTACATCCAACGAAGCGGTGGAGACAAGTGAGGGCTAAATGGTCAAGTAAATAGCAATTGCACAATAATTGATGTACTTTCACTTTCAGCCATTGTTCAATGCTTTGAAACCAAAAGAATCAAAAAAAGGATGATGCTTTGTCTGTGGACAGGTCATTTTGTTTGTATATCTGGTTAACCACGTGCCATCATTCTAGGGCGTATAATCAATCTCAAGCATTAATATTGATTGTACTTATCAGACATCAAATCAATCATAGAATGCCACGTAGAGTTTCAGCGTACGGTTTAGAAGTACCGTATACAGCACAACTCTCATTCCCGTATACAAACTTCCATGTTTATGTTTGTGATTATGTGAATCAAATCAAGACGAGGGTTATTGTTTATTATTTGATAACCTTTTTTACGACAAGTAACAACCCACAACGTTTTTCATCTGTACTCTCTCATTCAAAAAATAAATAAAAATACATTTGTACTATGTTATTTAACAATCTAAACATTCTAGGGGATGATTATCCACCTCAGTGACGAATCCAAAATTCTTTTTTAGGTAGTATTAAAATTCCACTAATTTACAAGGTGACAAAGGCCATAATAATTTTATTTGATATGAATCGCGTAGTTAATAATCAATTCAGATTTATACACGGAATGCTAGATACATAAATAATTACAAATTAAAATTAATAAAATTAATAATAAAAAGTGATCACGGAATTTTTTTTATAGTTTAATAAAGATAATTTGTTTTGAAAAGAAGATTTTTTTTTAGTTTTTAAGTAACAATCTACATCAAATGGGTTAAAATAAATAGTTTAGAATCTACATTAATTAATTATAATGGGACTTTGAAATCATAACGATATAAGTGGGCTAAAGATAGATTAAATGGGTTGGAATGCTTGATATAAATGGGCTAAAACAAAAGATTGTAAAGAAACATATAATTGGGGTTGCAGGATGATAACTTTGAGGATCGACAAGAAGACAAAAGAGCATCATTTAGTAGTAAATTTAGTAACCTTTTATTCTACTACTTTTTATAAGGGCTAAGGGCAACCACAGTCGTTAGACTAAACCCATCGATCAAATGACTAAAAATTTGATCGATGGTCAGCCCAAAAAACAGCGGTGGATAGTCAGGCGGTTTCCTAGCATACCGCTTGAGACGGAGCCCTGTTGTAGAAGCTCGCTCAAAAAGACGTGCGAAATTGTAGAACCTAGCCCCATACAAGCGAAATTGTAGAACGACGCCCGGGAAAATTTTTTTGAAGCGATGTCCTACAACCACGCCATTGTCATTTGCGATCCCCCACGAGCTCGTCCGGTGGGGCGACTGTCTGGCGTTCCGCTCCACACGTGTACCGAGCGAGATCCTAGCATAAGTCTTCCAAATACCGAGCGAGATCTTAGCATAGTCTTCCAAATACCGAGCGGGATCCTAGCATAGAGCCCGGCTCAAGACAGGCGATGGTGTAGGATGGAGCCCGTCAATAAAATCCATAAAACCCTACTTCATGAAGAGAAAACTTCATTTCTTCTCGCCTCCTGTTCTTTCTTCTTCGCCTCTTCTTTCTCCCTCTCGCCCGACCCTGCCGCCGTTTGTTCACCTCTTTTTTGTCTGTCAACGACGGTCTATCACCTCGTCCCAAGTACTTGTATTACTTTCTAACCGCAAAGGGACACATAACAAGGTATATTTGTTACCCTATAATCATAACATTCATTGTTTTAATTTCATATATATATATATATATAATTAAAATGTTAAATTAGTTTGAAACATGTTATTTACTTGTTATACTATAAACCCATATTGTGGAATTTTCGGTTTTGTTGGTGCATACAAATTTGTGTTAGCAAATTAGGGTTTATGTATTTGTGTTATAATTTATCTAGGGTTTTAAAATATGTTTTAATTAGATTTAATATACAATAACAATATGTTGTAGCTTAAATATGGTGGATGTAAGTTTAATTTATGGTTGAAAGAAGTATGTTGATTTAATGTTGGTTTAATTTGAATATAATGTTGGTTTAATTTTGATTAAAATTATAATTGTGTAATTCAAAAAGAAATTTGTATTGAATTATTTAGAGTTGTGTTACTTGAATTACATTGGTTATGATTTGGGTGATTGTCGGAATTATTAAGAAGTGTGTAATTGTGGTTAATTTAGAAAGTTTATGCATTTATTTGATATACTAATTTTCAACCCAACGATATATTAAATTTTTTGTACAGATGTCTGACAATGTTGTATCGAGATGGGTCGGGAGAAGGAAAACGAGTAAAAAAGCAAAAATTGCGGAGGAATCGGCAGCAGAGTCAATGGGCCCCCCGTATGTCGATGTCCCCGGGTTAGAACATTACACTGTGGTGGAAGATAGCAACGAACATTCTTCTACCAATATAACCTATTCCACCAACGTCGACTTCAGGTTTGATCACCGAGGTTCTCTGAAATCTGTTTTAAAGACTTACAAGAAAATTTGTGATACTTGTAATAGGGTCCAATTTAGAATTGAACGCGGAGGTTGGGGTAGATTACTATCCCTACCTGTTGTAGATTCGTCCCATGCTTTGACAGATTTTATTATCGAGCGGTTTTGGGATACTACGAACACATTTCATTTTTCTTTTGGGGAGCTTGGGTTCACTCCCCTCGATTGGGTTATGTTGACCGGGCTTAGTATCGGTGTTGGTAGCTCTGTCCCTTATGACGCACAACTTTATAAATTTGAATATGTCCGTGCGAATATATTTCCCGAACTGAAAGACAGTGCGGTATGCAAGAGGGAAGGTCTTCCGCCACAATGGGTTTCAGGTGCAATCACTCTCAAGTTTTTGAGCTCCTATTTTCATAATGACACATTGGAGGCGGCTAAAGATGATAGTGTGATTGCGGATAAAGTGGCGAGGGCTTTTTATATGTATGCTTTGGGCAATTTTTTTTCCCAAATGCAAAAACATACATAGATGCAGGATGGTTGGCTGCCTTTGATAATTTAGATGCAGTAAGTAACTTCGACTGAGGCGGACCTGCCTTATCTAAGTTGTATTCCGGTCTCTCCACGACGTCTAGGGGCCAGAAATCAGTATCGGGTCCCTTTCAAATTTTGGAGGTAATTTATTAACTATTATGAAAATAATTTTAGTTTGATATTTTTAATTTTGAAGTTGTGAACTGTTGGTAAAATAATTTGTGTTCCAGTTTTGGGGCTACGAATATCTGGGTATTTATCGTCCAACCATAACTACGGCCCAAAACGATAATGAATGGCCCAGATGTCGTAGGTGGTTAGGGACACGCCGGAAGGGTGTTGATATCATGAAGTCTAGAACTGAACTAAATCAGTTAGCATTTGACGACGTTTGCTGGCAACCCTGGTTGACATCAGTTAACTACATACCAGAAGAGATTGGTCGTAAAGCAATAGAACTTTCGGGACAAAGGGTTACATTTACGTGGCTTGGCAATGTAAGTTTCGTTGTTTTTATTTCGTGCGAAGAATTTTTTAAATAACAAATGCATTAAAACTATTTATGTTTATTTATTTTGTTTATTTTTTTGGGATAAAGCACAATATGTATCTGGGAGATAGGTGTTGGAGGCAGAACAACCCGAGTTGGGGTATTCCCGCTAACCCGCCTAGTTCAATTTCCAACTACGGTGCTAATGACATGAAAAACATGACAGCAACAGTTCATGGAAATTGTTTTGAATACGTGCGTGTGGTGGAGTACGGTGTATATTTTGAATACTGGCGACATGTCACCAACGTCAATAAATATGTGACTACCGTTGACTGGGAGGTTGAAACCTACGGATATGCGGGAGACCGGATCAAACACAACATCCCACGACCACGTGATGAAGTCCCTATTCCTCCTCCTCAACAATTACCTTATGTAAGTATTTGATGAATATGGGGAACAAATAGTAGTGACAAAAAAAGAATTGTTTTTTTCTTTGGGTTTACTTTTATTATATTTCTTTGCAAGGTGGCGGCTTATGATATGGTGCAAGACTATGCTACTTTTACGCAAGAGTTCCGTCAATTTACGTTATCGGAAACAAAGGATAGGATGGACTACATCCTCGCTAGGGAAGCTGAGTTCAATACTTTTCGAGCGCAGACAGCCTCCGAAATTATGCTACTAAAAGATCAGAATTCTTTGTTGAGCAGACAACTAACCCAAGCCCGTAATGAACAACCGATGGGTTTTGCTTCATATGCTATTACTCCACCTACCAGATCATCACCAAATGTTCGGCCTACGGTCCCACCAACTTTCCCTCCATTTGTTCCACCTAGATCCAACTCGGGCTAAAGTAAACAATTTTAAATTTAGGGTTTTCATTATGTTGGTTCTCAGAAGTTGAATGGGGCAACATTTGTTACCATACTGTTACCGTTTTGTTACCGTTGGACCTAACCTTTAATATTTCATTTTTGAACGTTTTATTATCGTTACACACGGTTACCTTATCCAATTCACCATCCTTTCAACCTATAAGTACTTCACCAAGGGAAAGACTTTCAAGTTATATTCAATCTTCCATATCGTAGATTTTCATTTAAAATTTATAATCTCCAGTTTTCGTTCAATGGGTGGTTATGAAAATTGGAACCTCAATGCAGAGAATTTCACACTGGAAGAAGATGTATCGATATGTCAAAATATTGTCTTGTATTATCCAGCAAGGGGAACACCGGATTGGTTGAACATTGTGATGACACAACAATGGTTAGAAGAAACTCATGTGAATTTTTCTGCAGAAACTGGAAATCCCAACAACAGGAATCGAGCGGGGATTTTTGTTCGTTATATGTGTATTAAAAAGGAGGTACTTCAATTTTATTCTTTAGTTGCCAAGGTTAATGAATTTCGTGTTAGGCATGAAACAGACGATGACGTTGTACGTAGATCTACGGAAGAATGGGTTAGATGGAAACGTTCAGAATTCAAATACAAACCTCATTTCGAGATTTTAAGGGTTATGGATGAATTTAATCCTTTTGTATTAATTGTTCTCCCGAGTACAGTGAAACCACGTCCACCCCCACGTTAGAATATAATCTTTGAATTATTATGTAGTCAGTGTATCGTCATTTCATGTCAAAGCCTTGTCAACTAAAAGCAAAATATCTCTGACAAACATTAATATAAAATCTTTGAATTATTA
>JAJJMC010003991.1:15187368-15261143 GCA_023531435.1 Papaver californicum
CATCTTCTAGGTTCTCGCAGCATCTTTCTTTTAGTTCTTCTTCTTCAGACGAACAATTGTACGATGAAGATAACAGTAGTTATTACTCATCAGATGAGACTGAAGCTGAGGCTGCTAGTAATAACATAGCAGTTACTGCTGCATTATTGGCATCTAATATGAAACCTCGCCAAACACGTACTAAAATACCCAGAAATCGTCATATAGGTGCCAGATGTTTGCATACAGACTATTTTTCCAATAACCCAACGTTCCCCCCACATGTTTTCCGTATAAGATTTAGAATGCGTCGCGAATTATTCAACCGGATTTTGGGTGATGTTGTTCGGGTGAATAGTTATTTTGTACAAAAAAAAGATGCTTGTGGTGTTCCAGGATTAACCCCGCACACAAAAATTACAGCAGCAATTAGAATGTTAGCATACGGTTGTGCCGCGGATGCAATAGATGAATATTTAAGGATTGGCGAAACCATTATATTGGAAGCAACCAGAAGATTTTGCAGGGTTATGGTACAACTGTATGAGAAAGAATATTTGCGTACACCAACTGATCGGGATGTTCAAAACCTCCTCGAAGAAAACAAAAAACGAGGATTCCCCGGTATGATTGGGAGCCTCGATTGCATGCATTGGAAATGGGACCGATGCCCATCTGCTGAATCCGGTGCATATACCACTTACAAGGGAAGCGAAAGTATAATTTTGGAGGCAGTGGTGTCGCATGATTTATGGTTCTGGCATGCATTTTTTGGTATGCCAGGGTCAAACAATGATATAAACGTCATGAACCGATCGTATTTATTCAAAAAACTCATCCAGGGAAAAGCACCAACAGTTAACTTTCAGGTAAATGGAAATCAGTATAATATAGGGTACTATCTTGGTGATGGAATATACCCTCAGACGGCAAAAATTGTCACAACCATAAAACATCCCGATTCCCAAAAAAAAATAAAAAAATTCTGCATTGCAGGAAGGTTGTAGAAAGGATGTGGAAAGAGGGTTCGGGGTACTTCAAAATCAATTTGCAATCATCAAACAGCCTGCAAGAATGTGGAATGCTGATGTGTTAGCATACATCATGAAAACAGTTATTATTCTACATAACATGATAGTTGAGGATGAACATATTCCAGGCGACTGGCCCCATCACTATGATCAACGCAGCTTTGGTGCTCCATGTGTCATTTCAAGGGACAACACATCACAACTATCAAGAGTGATGATTGACCAACGTAGACGAGCAGTATTTGATAAACAAATTGGGGTTCGTTTGAGAAATGACTTGATCGAACACATTTGGTCATCTGTTGGGGAAGATTGATATTTATTAAGGATAGTTTTTCGGTTATATTTGTTGTCAGGAGTAAATTGAGTTGTAGCGTTTCTATTTATAGTTATCTTTCAAGTGCACCCAGTATTTATAGTTATATGTTACTGCTTATAGGATGAGTTCAAAGTTTTGTCAAAAAAACTTATTAAAAAAACTTTTTAAAACTGCATTTCATATTCAAAACAAATGCATGAAAATAAATAATCAACCAGCGAAATTGTATATCATAATTCCCCCTAAGGTTGGTTCAATTTTTTCCTTAAAATTTCACCCTGCCTCAGTTCGATGTACTGTCTAGCTACATCATTCATGTGGGAGGTATCCATCATCATGATACGGAATTCCTCATCTGCTTCTCGCCTAGCTAATTTTACTTCATACTTTTCCTTTTCGCAAGCCAATCTTGCAGCAAACTCCGCTTCCCTATGTGCAATCTTCATAGCTCTTTGTTCCGTGCATTTGGCGTTGAAGGTCATTTGCTCTTTAAAAATATTTTCCATTAATTGATTATCTTCTGTATATTTTGCTTTACCTTTTGTCTTTTGTCGTTTGCTCTCTTTTTGACCCATCGGACGGATCAATGTGTTTGGGATATCTCCAAGGTCTTCAAAGGCGCTTGGACCATCTATGTTTAAATCTGGTGTGTCCTGTACGCCCTGAGATTCAGTGTCGTAATCAGACTCTGCCTGCGATGAATCGAAAACAAAGGTGGCCCTTCTTGAATATTTAATATTTTCTAGCATAACTGAGTAGCAATCTTCGTGCTTAAAACTTCGTCCAGTAGATTCCTTGAAAAGCCTACGAACTTCTGCAGCCTAGTGTTTCACCTCAAATTGTTAGAGGTTATACAAGGATATGGATAAAAGAAATGATCAGGATTTTAAATTATTTCTTACCTTATTATCAGGGCCCCATCCTGTATGATGTTCCCTTTCTACTTCAGCCTCCTTTGCAGATATTAACGCCACATCTTTGCTTATAATTTGAAACCGTTTCCGCAGGGAGGTCCAACTACGTTCTGCCATACTGGGTATGCTTTCTTTCATCCGGTCTAGAACACGTAACCATAGTTGTTCTTCACATTGATCTGTACCAATGCTTGAATCTTGAGAAATTGACAAGTGAATTGTACACTTCGTCAAATCTTCAAAAGACGAAAAATTTGGACCTCTTTTTGTTGGTGGCATTTTACCAATGGATTTCAAATAAGAAAAAACTTTGAATTTTTTCACACCCAAAAACACTATGATTTCAGTATAAAAAATTTGGGTGAAGTTGCGGTATATATAGGAAAAATATAGGAAAAATATAGCCGTTGAACGGTAAAATAAAATAACGGTAAAGTTAGCGATGCCCTAAACCCTCGCCCGGGTCTAGGCGTGAACCTAGAATCTCGCCCAGGCCTAGCAAGAGGAAGCGATCGCCTAGAATCTCGCCCAGGCCTATCAAGAGGAAGCGAAGGCCCTGCTGTTCGCCGGCTAGGTCTAGGCGAGGACCTAGAAGCTCGCCAGACATAGGCGGTGTCCTAGCATACCGCCTATGTCTAAGCGAAGGGCCTGTTCTCCGCCCAGTTTTTTTTTTCTGAGCGAGTTTGTGGCATTTCGCTCAGGCATGGGCGAGGAACTGGAACTACGTTTAAAGGATCGGTATGCTGAAACTTCGCTTGCGTGGGCGAAATGGTAAGACTACGCCCGTAAATTTGAGCGAAATGGTAAGACTACGCTTGTCATCAGGCGATGTTCTAGAATATCGCCTGACTATAATTTTCGTCGTCGACCTTTCGATTAGATTTGATCTGCTACAGGAAAAAACGTCGATTATATTCCTAAATATAATCGACGGTTGGGGAACCTTTTGGGCGACCATCGATCAAATTTAGTCGATGATCGACGATTTGATCGCCCATTGTGGATGCCCTAAACTGCCTTATATTAATTTGTGTTAAAATGAATTTAATTAGCTAAACCAATAAAACATTAGTAGTTATATTAGATTAATGAGTATAATATAATTTTTGGAATCAATAAAGGGCATACCCCCTTCCCACCTACTTTTTTTATTTTTAGGGCATCCTGTCGCTAAGAGTTTATCATTTTATAGTCGTAGAAATCGTATAAACTAAGATATGGTTAGGAATTTCAATTACGAGTTAGCGGTAGGTAAGATTTGCGGCTAGGAATCAAGACTACGACCTAATCATAATGCAAATTTTACGGCTAGGAAAACACCACCTACGGCTAGAAACTGTCTCACGAAAATTTGTATTTTTCAGAGTTACTTACGGCTAGGAATTCATCATTTCCCAACCGTAAACATCAAAATAGTACTAGCTTACGGTTTAGTAAATGATAAGTTCCTAACTGTAAATGAACTACCTACGACTAGCAACATATGAACATATAACCATAGACGGTGTTTACGTCTTGGAGTTCATTTATACCTGGTCGTAACTAGATTCTGAAGTGAAATTGAATTCTAAATTGATCAAATCCGACCTATTTAAGCAATCAAAGGCAATTTTTTTATAGGTATCGATTCTTACCTATAGAAGTTATGATTGGAAAATTATCTGGTTGTTTAGGTGTTTTTTTGTTTACGAATAGATTTAGATTTTTTTAAAGAGGTTATGGAGGAAACGATATGGAGAAAAGTAATAGATTTGATTTATTTTCTCATATATAAATAATTAGGTTTGATTTTGGTAGAAGTTAGGTTAGATTTAATTTGGGTGGAAAAATAAAATGATAACTTAGAAATATCTTTCTCACCAAAACACCCCCTAACCCACTACTTAAACATTTTAAAGTATTTTGCAGCCCTCGAAGAAAATCGTACCACCCCAGTAATAGTTTTTAAACTAAATTTTCCAAAATTTTCAATACCAAAGTATTGTTAGACTAGAAATATAGACGGGTTATGGCCTAAGTTAGCCCCTTACTAGATCCGTCCCTGATCCACTTGCAGTGCAAAGTATTTTATGACCATCCTTTCTTGAAGTTATTTTTTTTTGCAACTTATGCACTGATGTTAACTCTGTTGTAATAAATTAAACAAACACCTCATTCTCACAAAGCTTTATAATAAGAAACCTATTATTATGGGAGCCTAATCTGCTTATAAAATTAAATTTATCCTTTGATTAGTATTATTATCTTACCATTCTTCCTTCATAATAACCTAAATATATTTGAAATCTAGTAAAAATAAAACAAAAACCTACATCAAGAATTAAACTATTTTTTTTTCATCTTCTTAAAAACAAAACAAAACCTAAACCTTTTTTCTCCATCGATTCTTAAATTCACGTTGATTCTCAAGATGACAGGGTCAGAAGTGACAAGATTAGTTCGACTTGGTTTGAATCGACCATCAATTGAATCTGAAACATGCCAAGTTGTTGATCCACAAAATGAATATTTGGTAAATGAAAAATTTCAAACACTGGTGAATCGATAAACTTTTATTAGGTAACAATCGAAAAACTACCATTTATTTTAGGTTATGATTGAATAAATTGGCTAGATTTATGAAGTTGGGATTTCAAAATTTGTTTTCTGAACTGCATACGGCTAGGTCAACCACATTTCCCAACCGTAAGGGTTTCATTACGGCTGGGAAAATATAAACTCCCAACGTAACTGATATATACAGTCGAAAAATTATGAACTCCCAACCGTAAACTAGTATTCTGGTTGGATTTTCCTGGCAATATGTGGTTTTGAATTGGCAGAAAACTCAAATTTTTTCCATTCTTACGGCTAGGTATTTCGCAACCGTAAACTAAAAATTTTCAACCCTAAACTATGTTTACAAGCTGTAAAACTCCTCTTACGGTCAGGAAATCCTAAACTTCCCAAACGTATTCTAGTTTACGATTGGGTCGTGTAATGTGTCCTAGCCACAAATCTAATAATGAAACTAATTTTTTCCCAATTTTCGCTTGTTTTTAATATTTTTAGAACTCGAAGAAAGGATAAGAGCCAAATAACACAAGAAGTAAACTTATTCCCAATGATATAATGATGGTAAGTATACTATTAAATTTATTTTTGTTTAAGTTTTTGAATTTATATACAAGTATTTATAGTTTGTGATTTTGATATGAAAATAGATCGACCGAGCTAAGTGGTTGGTCAATGACTTGAGCCGTTTCACTGATGTTAAGGAACACTTCTAGAACGACTTAAAGAGATAACTAATCCTACAAAACAACGTCTCTATACTGACAAACCAATGTGTTCCAAGAGGCATGGGTGTTCTTCATCATCTAACGAGGATGTTCAAGAGAATTTGGTCGTAGTGGATGAACAAGTTATAGACTTGTTTAACCTGAGTATTTTTATTTTTTACTATCTAAGACTTTGTCGTAGTGTAATTCGATATGGATATTTAGTACTTATATTTCTTTTGTGCTAAGACTTTGTGGTAGTGTTGGTTTATGGATTTGAAGGATATATTTCTTTAGCTCTGGATATTAATTAATTTAGCCTGAATGCATGATTTTTAGTATTTTATTAGTATTATTCTAAATACAATGAAAAATATCCAAGAACTTAGCAATAAATGAAAATTTAGGGTCACTTACGGCTAGGTCGAGACATGAAAAACCTAACCGTAAGATATTTTACAAACATTCAGAGTCAAATACCGTTGGATTTAACACAAAAGCTAACCATAAGTGACCGAGAATGGAGTCTACGATCAGGATTCCTGGATGTAGAATTAAGATTCCTTAAATTTCATCAGTTTTACGACCGACCCTAGTACAAAAGGCAATCGTAGAAGACACTTAGTAAATATTATGGTAAGTGTGGTTTTCCTCACTTAGGCTGGGTCGATACTCCAATTCCTAGCCGTATGGTACTTTCATTCTTTTAAACCACCCTTATTAAGTGGTTTTTGAAAAATAGAGCCGTTAAAACACTAATTTGGTGGGTATTTATCGAAAAATAGAGTCATTAGAACACTAATTGGGTGGGTAGTTATAAAAAATAACTCCACTCATATATACTCAACTGAAAAATCAAAATCATATATTCTACATCCATAATATCCATATAAAACTCTTACAATCTCACTCTAATATACTTAAAAATGGATCAACCCAAATTTACTTTGTATGAAGACTTATCCCTTTGCAAAAACTATGTATTATGTTATCCAAAGTGCGGAGAAGAACAAAGTCAGGGTGGTTTGGTGAGTCTTAGTTATTGGAAAATATTCATGGTAACTCTTATAGCGACGGTAACATTAATAACCATAATACATCTCATTTGTTTTGTCGATTTAGAGAAATACAAAGAGAAGTTAAAGAATAGATGACTTTAATTCGTATTTGTAATTAACTTCGACTTAAATGTGAAACTGATGATGAAGTCGTAGTTCAAGCTACAATGGTTCAAATTTTAAATGTGAAGCTCATTTCATTATCCTTAAGGACTTCTTCCTAACTCGTAAGGGATATTAGAATTTTAAGGCATGTAATGCGTGTAAATTATGTAACGGCTTTGATAATGTTTAATGAATGGAAATATAATTATAATTCAAATTGAAATTTATTTCTAAACTCTAAAATTTCAGAATCTAAGGTCACTTACGGCTAGGAATTTGTCATTTGATCACTATGAACCTACCCGTAAGACAATGGATTTTGAATTTCAATAGGTTGATCTTTGAAAATATAGCCGTAAAAGTTCAATAACACAATTTTACTGCCAAGATTCCTAGTTCTGCCAGGAAAAATATTGTGTACGACCAGTATTCCTAGTCGTATGTAGACATTTTTATCAATTGTAAATTATTTTGGAAATTTATATCTAGATACACACTTGATATAACCTAGCCGTAAGTGACATTGCATTTTAAAATTTCATTTTCATGAAAAATCATTTTCATGAAAAATTGGGGGGGAAATAACACAATTGACCAAAATATATTTTCATTCATAATGAGTGATTCAAAATATGTATCTTATTTTATAAGAAACCACCATTCATCATATCTACTCAATTACACATGGTTCTGATGGTTTCGACATGCTAATCGCCTTCTAAAGTTTCGTTGAGTGCTCGTACTTATGACACCAACCCTTGGAGATTTCAGTGTCGCATTGGGGCCTCAAAGGAGGAAATGGGCTTCATTCTTTTAATTAGAGACCAATAAAATTACATCTTCGTACGTTCCCAATCAAAACTCTTTTATTAGAAAAATTGTTCTACATAAGTTGTTTTTCTTGGTGCGAATGTACTCTTGATTGCAAGCGATAAATAACGCACGACGCAACAGAATGGTTCGACGAGTAAGTGCCAACAAATTGGCATGCTCATCCAATGATCACTTGTGATGTTAATGTTGCCATTTAAACGCCTTTCAAATGCAACAAACATTTCATATACCTCTGTCTCTTGTTGTCCAACTTCTCCCATTCTCATCATTGCCTTGTAGAAATCATGTTTTTTTTTGTAGTTCACGCAACATATTTTGCCTTATTTAGGTGCATTCGTCTAAATTGTTAGTTTCAGGCCCTCTATAAATTTCAAGTTGTACGGCGACAACATGGAGACCATAAATCCCGTCACCATCAACATCGTCGGTTGTTTTGATATAGTCCTGAATGGTATTGGGAAGATACCCCAAGTAATCTTCACAAATAATGAACGTAGGTCGGTAAGTGATGGGTTTTTTTTAATTATACCGCAAAAGCACGACTGTCGATGAGACAATATGCAAAAAAGGTTCGTTCCACAGGGATTTTGAAATTACAATTGCTAACTTTTAATTAATTAAAGTGCAAATATAAATTAAAAGATGAAATAAGAAATATTAATTAAATCTAATAAAACTAAATAATATAGAAAAACCCAGGGTTTCAGATTTCACCAAATTAAATTTACGAATTACTCATTTATCTCTAATTTTTTTTCACATTATCACTCAAGACAGTTTCGAACTCAATCTCATGTCTCGGAATATACAAATTACTCATTCATCTCTAAAAAATATTCATATTATCACTCAAGACAGTTTCGAACTCGATCTCATGTCTCGGAATATACTACGGTTAAAATAATAATTACAACTTTTGTTTTACCAAAACAATATAATCACCTTCGCTTATAAAAGATTAATGGCCGAAGACTATTCAGAACCAATAAAGAACGAAGCTTTTTAGAAGAAAAATTAATAAGCAATTAAATCCAAGAGAATACTTTATTAGAGAGTACCTAAATCATTTACACAATTAAATTGGCTTCATCTTCAACCCCAATAGAGAGGTATAGCTCTCCATTATTACAAAGAAAAAACAAAAATAAAAGAAGAAAAATAAAATAAACTAAAAATGCCTAGAACTACTTGTTGTGCTCAGACCAAAACTCTCTAAAAAATGAACTCCCCCTTTTCATTTGCTTCCACCATTATTTATATTGCTTTAAAAGAAACCACTTTCCTTTTCCATTTCCACTACCACATCATCATCCAATGAGAGTGCGTCAGGTGTCGGACAATATAAAATCCTCCGATAACAATGCGTTACGTGTCAAATAATATCTCATCACGAAGTCACCATTTTCTTTATTTGGAAAGTATATTATTCTTTACTAACTCCAACCATAAAGAATAATCTTTTTTATACATAATTTTTATTTCCTTCTTTATTTTGATTATTTTATTCATTAAACAAGATATCTTCAAATATCCTTTTATAATTAACATCCAAAAATGGTCTCCACACTTTCTACACACGTTGTGGTATGCTGTCCACATTCCCATATCCAAATAATTGGTCCAATGAAATAATTGTTCATGTTTTTCCTTTCGGGCTTCGCCCATTACTTCAATTCCTTCATTTTATAAACTGAATTACGTATTTTAGTCCATCGAGCTTTATTTCCTAAAAATTGCAAAACTAAACAAAAACCATTGAATATGTATAAAATAAAGAACTAAGTAAATGTAAATTAAGATGTAAAAATGACGTGTTTACATACTCATCAGTAAGTTTTACCTTCTCATCTCTAGGGGGGCCTTTTATCAATCCTCTTGCGATATGAATCGTGTTTTTCTCACCATTTGATGGACTCAGTAGCGGCTTTTCGACCACCTGGTCCTTTTTCTTTAACATCAAATTTGTTTATTTTTAATTGTTTAATACCAACTTTAGAATAAACTTTAATTGTTGAACTCCCTTTGGAGGGAATCTTGGAACCTTTTCCTTTTATATTTCTACGTTTTGGTCCGCTTTATTCAATTTTAGTCCGACCATGTTTATTTGTAGTCGAACCTTTTCCATTCATATCATGCTCCTCATACAAGGTTTGCAAGTGCTCAAAACCCAAAGGTATCTTTGCTCTGGAACAACCAATCTTGAATGCTCTTGGACCAATTTCTTCCTTTATTTTATATTTTCTTTCCTTGTTTTTTTAGTACTAGGACTACCCTTCCCCATTATCTTTGTTGGTTAAATAATATCGTTTCTGGTGAAAGGGCGATTAAATTTTCGTAACTCGTACAACCAAATTTATCTTTGTGACGGATTCAATAAAGCGTACTTATCAAACAATTATTTGTGCGCCTCGGTGTTGCAAAACACGTCATGTAATCCTTCATTTGGTAATGGATTGTTGAATGAAAGTTGTTTTGAAAAAGAATCTACATCTTCGATTGTGATTACATTTTCTTCATACCTAGCTATCACATGCCGATATGGGAGTCCAAAAGCCGAAATGTTGGGATAAATAAACTCTTCACCCGAAATTGACATCTTAACCGCCTCCACTTCGAGCATAATCTTCTCAATTTCCAATGAGAGATATAATATGTTATTCTTCTGATCCTAGGGTTGTCCAAATAAAGGACATGCTTTATAGATCGGCTAAATTCAAATAACCCTTTGATTCGTTTGAGATAACGCTTGAAGTAGTCTTTTATAGTATCAAATACCAAAACAAATCCACCTTCGTACCCCATTAACTTCCTCTTGAATTGATTGTAAGATGACTCCACCGTACTAGTCGCTTGGTTGTCATAGTCTTTATGGGGATACAACAATTATTTCTTCAAATACTCTACAACCTCCGGGTAGTTATCCCAATCCTCCAATAACATATGCTCATTTTCTTTATAAGTTTCTTTCATGATCGACCGTGTCAAAGTATCCCAGTCTAAGCTAAAGCTCGCCCATTTTACCGTGGCTACTATGCCATTTTCCTCAAATTTGTCTATTTCTTTTTATTGTTTCTCTACCGGTAGTTTCTTAATCCTTTCCATCTTGTATTTCCTTGGTGGTTGAATTTCGATATTACAATTGGTTTGAACATTATTCCATATATGGAACGTGGAAGATGATGTGCGTCGGGAAAAACACGATCTATCGCACTCATCAATGCTTGCTTGTTATCCGAAATCACCACCTTAGGAGTATAACACCCTTGGTATGATAACTTTACCTTTTGTAATTCCCATATGTAACTTTCCTCCCTCTTATCTTGTAAGAAACAAAACCCAACACTAAACGGCAACTTCGTACATGTTTTCCCAATAAGTTCAATATCAACATCCTATACTTGTTCGTTTTATATGTGCAATCCATTAAAAGAATTTGATGGAAGCATTTTTCCAACGTTACAAACTCCGGATGAACCATCATTCCCTATTCTCATCTTTTTTATACATTACTGTGTAGTTCGCCTCTCACCCAAATACAATAATTATTGCATAAGTTCTCTATTTTTCCATGGATCATTTCTCAATTATTCTCTTGCATTATAGATGGTAGACAAGGAAGATGAGTTATTTTTGTTTAATCTCTTCATACTGCTAAGGATATCAATAGGTATTGTGCGTTTTTGACTCAACACATATACTAGCTCAATTTCTTTGGGTTTGAGCCTTGTCACATAAGGATGATTGATCAAACTCTCCGAAATTGGGTGGTTATGAAAGTCCGAGACTACTTCACTCATAACCCACACTTTCCTGACCTTGTTGTATTTAAATTGAAGCTCGAAAGGGCAACCACTCTTTTTTGTATGACGAAATCCCTTCTTCCTCGCGGTCTTTGGTTTATACTCAAATACCTTTCTTTGATGAATTTTGTACTCCCTCATTACACTCGCAAACCTTTTGAAATGAGGTTGGTCTTACTTGATTGTTTGGACTATAATGCATATCTTTTTCAATCTTTGTTCTCGAGCCCACTTCTTCGCATCTTCTTTATGTTCCATTCAAATTTGTTGTCGTAGTAATCATTTGTATCGTTAATATGCTAACAGGTGTGGGTTGATCTTCCATTGGTTCAGGTATGGGCTCGAATTAAGAAAAATAAAATATAACCGTAAGAAAAATAGAAAAAATCAACTCAAAACCCTCCTTACGGCTGGGTCGACACCTAAACAAACCTAACTGTAAAACCGCATTTACGGCTAGCTTTAGGAAATAACCTAACCGTAAGTAACCCTGACTTTCTTTTACGGTTACCGTTCATAGCCGTAAACTAATTTGTTTACTTTATATGGTTAACTTTATTACAATTGTTAACCGTAGGTGACCCAGAGCTGAGTGTATGACCAACTAATCCATTCGTGGTGGATAGCATTAAATATCATTTAATATGTCCATGCATCTATGGCTGGATTCTCGTGCACACGACCTAGGGGTGTACATTGGTCGGTCGGCTCGGTTTTTAGCCAAAAACATCTACCGAGCCGACCGCTGATCGGTTATTGATTTTAAAACCATAGGCCGAACTGGCCTAGTCACGACTCGGTCCAGTTCGGTCACATTTTTTTTTTATTTTCACACAAACAGTATGAAGAAGATAGTTGTAAACAAGAAAAAAAATAGATCTAATTAGAATAGTACAATTCTGTTATTACAAAACACAATCAACTTTGCAAACTGCAGTCCATTTATGATGTAAAAACAGTTTATGTAGTTTATATCACATCATTTAGGTAGTGAACAAACAAAATTCATGAAAAATAATTACATAAAAATAAAAGGACTTGCTGCATGTTTAATTAGCGTCAATAACAAATCAATTCCTTTTCCTTTAAACCTTATCGGTTCATACTTGAAACCTATCATGAATATAAGTCATATTTAACTATAAAATTAGAAATTAACCCCCTAATTTCTTAAAAACCCTAAAATTCTAACATAGTCATCAAACCTTATAAAAACTTGATCAATTTTTAATTTTTCACCAATAAAAGGTGGTAGTGGTGGTAATGGTGGTGTAGCAAGTTGTGCTGGTGCTGGTGGTGTGCTGCTGGTGTAGGTTGATGATAAGTGTGTACACACGTCATTTTTACATCTTAATTTATATTTATTTAGTTATTTATTTTGTATATATTTAATGTTTTTTGTTTAGTTTTGCAGTTTATAGGAAATAAAGCTCGTTGGACTAAAATGAAGGAAATGAAGTAATTTATGATTGAATGGGCTAAGCCGAAAAGTAAAAGCATGGAGAATTATTATTTGGATATGGGAGTGTGGTAAGCATGTCACAACGTTTGTAGAAAGTATGTATACCATTTGCAAGATATTAATTATATTTGAAGATATTTTGTTTAATGAAGAAAATAATCAAAATAAAGAAGGAAATAAAGATTATGGAAAAAATATTATTCTTTATGGTTGGAGTTAGTACAGAATAATATATTTTCCAAATAAATAAAATAGTGACTTCGTAATGAGATATTATTTGACAATTGGCACATTTTTACTGGAAGATTTTATATTGTCCCGACACGTGGTGCATTCTCATTGGATGATAATGTGGTAGAAATGGAAAAGGAAAATGGTTTCCTTTGAAGCTATATAAATAATGGTGGAAACATGTGGATTTTTTGGGGAGTTCTGGTCCGGGGTCCGGGCAATAGTTTAGATTTTTAGCTTTAGTTTTCATTTTTCTGTCTTTGTAAAATGAATAGTTAAATTATTTCTACTGGGGCAGAAGATGGAACACTATTATGTAACTAGAGAATTTTAACTAGTTTTCAATAACAAATCTTCTTTGTCCTATATTCTCATTTTGTCATGATGAAAATTTTTCTTCGTATATCCTTTTGCTTATTCAATGGTTATATTTTATTTGTTAGAGATCAACATCATTAAGTGAAGAAAAACTATTAGTCACTTAAGAATTTTAATTGATTTAAATGCTTTATCTTCCGAGACGTACATATCGGTCATAAATCGTCTTAAGCAATATTAAGGAGAATATTATTGGAAAATGGTTATGAATCTAATATGCATGATAGTGGTTGATTCTGAAATATCTTTTAATAGTTTTAATTAATATTTCTTAAATCCATTATTTAGCTTAATATTTGATAGAAATTATAGATAACAATTAATTTTTAGTCATCGTGGAACGACCCGTACCTGTATACTGTCTCATCGACAACCGTACACTTGCGGCATTAAATTAAAATCCCATCAGTTGAAAAGAAGACGAAGAAGTAACCAAAGAAGAAAAAGAAGAAGAAAAGGTTGATTATGGTCTTGTTGGAGGTGATGTCTTATGTATGTGATGGTGATAGTAATGGAGAGGAGCAGAGTTGCTGCTGTGTTGAAGAAAAGATGAACAAATGAAAAAAAGAAGAAGTGATTGTGGTGTCTAGGGTTTGTTACATATAACTAGTGACGGATGGCTAGGATCTAATCTACTAAACTGAATGGTTCATAGTGATCAGTTCTTCTCGGCTCGGATCGCCCGGCTTTTACCCTAAAACCATTGACCGAGCCGAGGATCAACAATTATGGATTTTAGAAACCGGTATCTAAGCCGTTGATCTCATCTCGGTTTGGTTTCGACCACGGTTTTACCGGTTTTGGGCGGTTCGACCAGTTTTCCGGTTTTGGTGTGCAGCCCCAACACGACGTGGCTGTAGATATTCTTTACGATTAGGAGTTCGTATTTTTCCAGCCGTATTTTAAATTTTACGACTATGAGTTCCTGGTATTTAAGCAATATTTCATTCTTACGGTTAGGAATCAAAAATTCCCAGCCGTATTGGGGGTTTTCTGGCAGCAAAGAAATATGACTTTCGACGTACTTTAAGCAATTACATGCAACGAAATTCGTATTGGAGTTAAGTTAGAGGCATACCTGATTATGTTGAGCATTTTTTTCTTCAAATTCTTGGTATAGACCTTCAAAATCACAATAAGGTTCATACTATTGAGTTTGGGTTAAAAACTCTTGATTATCTAAAATATCATCCATGGTGGGATCATTGTTTTGTTGTATGAATATCTTGATTGATTTGGAAAAAGAGCATTCACTTATCTCATAACTCTTGTTAGAATCACTCATTGGGTGGAGAAAATCAAAATTATAGGTTTTCAAAAATAAAATTCTTCTTTTTTCTACTTCTTCTTCTCCCTTTGTAACAAAATTCTTGATTTTAATTATGTTTTGATTTTCAAAACGCTAATTTTAATTAAATTCGTTAATCTAATCAAACAACTAATTCTTAAATAGTTTAAGTTCATTAGTACTAATTAATAGATGTTTTAACCATTATTAAAATTAGTAGGATAGAAGGTTATTGACTTTGTTTCTTAATGACCGTATTTTATCATCTTATAAACCCTCAAAAATCAGGGACTACAACCCTTATACTTCTATAATAATTCAATGTGATACAATTTTCAAAGGCAACACAAACATGAGCTATGCATAAGTTGTCAACCACTATATATGTTCTACATCTACCCATGAACAAACTCCATCGAGTGTAGTATGTGCCAACCACCATAGACTCCACGGTTTTCATTAATATAAAATTTTCTTTGGTTAAATGTCGCACATGTAAATTATGTTTAATTTGATGGATAACCTTTCTTTCATTTTGCTGATAGTTTCAAATTGAGCAAGTAAGCTTTTATGCTTAAAAAATCAACTTATAGTAGTTGGGACTCCACAGTAAAGCCGACAACAGTACTCCCTCCACCTCCGCTAGCTAATACATGAGCGCACCGATTTCTCTGGTTCCTCTGGTCACTACCAACACTATTATTGGTTCTCGTTCAACCCCATAACCCCATAACCCCTGCAACAAAAATGATCAACCTGCTAGAATGCTAGTCGCTAGTAAAGCTGAGTATTCACACACTCCGGTTGTAAACATGCAATCTTTGATGCAGTTCCGTAACTCTCTACGATACCGCGTTTGTACAGCCTAGCTCAATAACAGTGGGGTTTGCTTGGGACCCCCACCACCTTACAAGTCTTAAAATAACTAGTCTGCTTAATCAAGACTAGCAAAGACGCACCCACGATGATGCGAGTGCCATTTCGTTCATTCTCCACTTCCATATGCAGCCAAGCTTGTATTCTCGGACTACGGCGAACCGGACCTCCATTTGTACACTTAGTCTGCACAACCGAGATTGTTTAATTGAACATCTCTTTTTCACAGCATCAACACATTTGCAAACATTGCAGTAACTAAGATAAGAGTCACATTTATATTTATATGATAAGAGAATGGAGAGATTTCAATGCCAGTAAGGCAATGAGTGTGTGGGATTGCAAATTTCTTGTTTTTTTTTCATGAATCAAGTTACATGTAGGTGATCGCTCAGGCTACAGACTACATGGCCACTACTTTTTTTTATCAAGATTAAGATCCTGTACAACCTGGCATGGGTGAGAAGCAAACACTTACTTGAAGAACTTCAATTTATATACCTTCTACTTTGTATTGTTCGTTGATAATAAACAATGAAAAATGCTTAAATTCCCATTCTTGAGTGTTGATGCTGGTTATAGTGACTGAAAATGTGTTGCAGAAATTGAACTTGTTGCTACTACTCTTAGCAATTAGTTGTTGTTTTCTGCAATTCCATGTGGAAACTTATCAGTGACAATTTATCAAACAGTTTAGCTTCCGTTAACCAAGTAAAAATCATCAAATATTTTATCATGTATTTTTTTTTTGCTCGATAAAGAAATATCATGTTTAAATCATAGAATTACCAATCTAACAAAATCATAGAATATTATATGAGCATAGTGAATGTTGTCACTTTGAATATTGGCATGGCTCAGCTGTTGGATAATGTACAAATATCTTACTAATGTAGTAGTAAAATCAGTAAAATCAAATTAAACGCAAATCGCACTTACTTCAAGAACTTTAATTTGAGGAGAATGCTTAATGCTGTAGCTTTGAAGGAGATTGCAACTGTGGGGAGATTGGAATTGAGGTTTGTTGCGGATTTGAGTTACCTTCAAAATTACTGAAGTTGGATTTGCGAAATTGGGGTTTGTTGTGAATTTGGGGAAATGAGATTTGTTCTGGCCTTGGATTTGAGAATGCTTATTACTGAAGTTGTGATCATAAATCGAAACTCAAATCTTCAGGAAAAATCCCTAATGGGGTTGATCGATGCAGAGTATTTTGTTCTGGGACGATGAAGAGAATAAAAGCATTGTTTTGTCGATTACCCTCGGTTTATCTTAATTTACTGGGGTAAAGCGAGGAAACTTGACTTTAAATGAAGGGTATCTTTGTAATTTCATGGTACCTCCGAACCAAATTAGAGGTCGTACCAAAAAGGGGGCTTTACACTATTATAGTAAGACAAACATAAAAACTTCCAAGTGGAGAATTATAAAGTGAAGTTAATTATTATTTGCTCAATACAAAAAAGAAAACATAAAGGCTAAAGTAATTTTAAATTATTAGCACAGTAACAAATAGTATGTGGCTCAATCTTCAAACGCCAAAAGCATGGTAAGAATATACTGAAACTCTCAATCATTAATTAAATAAGCAGGAAAAAAGAAAAAGTTGAGTTGAACGGTCAAAAAGAAGACTTCTTTATGGGTTAGCTAGGCTAGATAAAGAAAGAAAAATAAACTATAACTTCATTCATTATCTTTCTTTTCTTTCATGAACTTGAGCATCACCAACTAATTTTGATACAAGTCTTGTGAAGAACGCATAGTTTAAGCTTACACCAATTTTGTTTGATCATATTAGTTAGATAAATCTAACACCATTGGTTGTAATATCTGAAGGGAGTCATCGGCAAGATGTTATTATTAATTTCTGCAAATTCCTGATTAGATTTTGGTATATTTCTCATTTAAACTTCTTTTATCATTCTATTTTTAGAAATTTGTTATCTTGGTTTTAATTATTATATGTTGTTTTTGTTCTGGTTAAATTCCATGACGGTATGTTGTTACTTAATTTCTTTTATATGAATTTTCCTATTTTTAAGGATCTGATTTTTTTTTTTTTTTTGTTCTTGAACAAATCTGAAAAATATGAGCTCACTTAGATTGACTGTTTTCTTTTCTGAGTGTTTTGATTGTTATATATATGAACTCAGAACGAAGACCAGAAACCGTTTGTTTGAGATATTAGACCATGACTAAATTATTTTATCATGGTTTATTCTAGTTCTCATATTGATTTTCTCATTTAAAAATTTGTGTGAAGAGGTTCATCCTTTGGGTTTACAGGTAGTTTCCTGTTATACTTCTGTCCACAGATACAGATGTGTGATATATTGTTGTTTTTTAATGCAAGTGATATACTGTTGTGTTTTTTTTTCTTATGTAGTTGTTTGTCTGGTATTCATTGTTTGATAGTTCTATAAACATGTTGAGATACTGGTTAGAATGAAACGATTATAAGAGCAAAGGCAACAAACAGTCGATTGTTTGCTTGACATCTTGCATATGAAACCTATCTATGGGTCACAGTTTGTTTTTGAGATGATGCGGTCATTTTTCTATCATATATTCTGTTGTTTGGGTATTTCTTTTTCTTCTGTCTACCCAAGATGATCCTTTGATAATCTCTGTACCAGATTGCTTGCTTACATATAAATTTGCCATTTTTTGTACAGGTATATAGTCTGCTAACTTAAGTTGAAGACTTAACTTGGGATATACGCTATTTTGTATTTTAAAGCAGATGGCTTCCGCAAGTGCTGTGCCATCTTCCGGAATTAGACAACCCAGTGGAAACACTGGTGCTGTTGACAAATTGCCCGAGGAAATGAATGAAATGAAAATCCGAGATGAAAAGGTAGATGTCACTTTTTTTGTGTGTGTCTGTGTTTTACCAGTTTCTTTTGATTACATTATTGTTATGTTGATTTTCAATCCATTTTATTCAGGAAATGGAAGCTACTGTGGTTGACGGAAATGGGACTGAAACGGGGCATATAATCGTGACAACCATTGGTGGTCGAAATGGTCAGCCGAAGCAAGTAAGCTGCTTATCTTTTGGGTTCTTTTTCAACTTACTGATCGAATATATTTGTTCTCTGCATATTATTATATTTTCTACTCATACCCTCGTGCTTTTTAGGCTATAAACGGCCTTTCTTCAGTTTGTAGTTTTGTAAGATACCATAGCATGTAATTTTGTAAGATACAATAGCATGTAGTTTTGTAAGATGCAATGTACTTGCTCCTGCTCGGAAGACAGAAAGTCGGGTAATGTGCCAGGGTTGTGTTTAGTTGTCTTTGCTAGTTGCATATGATTGCACATGATGACATTTAACTGTTTCTGTATCAGACAATTAGCTACATGGCTGAGCGAGTTGTTGGACATGGATCTTTTGGAATAGTCTTTCAGGTACAGCTAATTGTTGCTAATTTATAAATCATTTAGTGCTGATCAAGAGATTAAAGACCTTGATTCTTAATGTTGTTTACTAGTACATTGTTTATCTGTTGTTTATATGATTATATCTGCTTTTGCTCTTAATAACTAATTTCGTTTTTGTTTCTTCTTTGTGGCCTCACAGGCCAAATGCTTAGAAACAGGTGAAGCTGTGGCAATAAAGAAGGTTTTACAAGATAAGAGATACAAAAACCGAGAGCTGCAAACAATGCGTCTTTTAGACCACCCTAATGTCGTGGCCCTGAAGCATTGTTTCTTTTCAACAACAGAAAAGGATGAGCTATATCTAAATTTAGTCCTTGAATATGTACCAGAGACGGTTCACCGCGTGATCAAACACTACAACAAAATGAACCAACGGATGCCACTAATTTATGTCAAACTTTATACTTATCAGGTAGTGCCCAATTTATACTGTATCATGGTCATTACATGAAAATTACATCTTGGGACTCGTCAGTATTAATATTCTAATTGTGGTCCTGTATATGACAGATATGCCGCGCATTGGCTTACATTCACGGTTGCATTGGCGTGTGCCATAGAGACATCAAGCCCCAAAATTTATTGGTATACTTGATCACTATTCTTAGTGTAACTATGCGTTTAAAAAAAAAGCCAATTTCATAATAATTTAATTGCTCAAACCTGTTAAATCATCTGAAGCTGGAAGATTCTGTAGCATGATTGGCATGCGTATATATCATCACTCAACCATTTCAATGTTTTTTTTTAATTAGGTCAACCCGCATACGCATCAGCTGAAGATATGCGACTTTGGAAGTGCCAAAGTTTTGGTAAGTTATATTGTCTTCCTGTTATTCCACATCCTAATTTTGTTGCTCTCAGGTTTATGATTTTGGCTGATTTTATTTTATGGTTTTTGATAGGTTAAAGGTGAGCCAAACATATCATATATCTGCTCGAGGTACTACAGAGCTCCTGAGCTTATATTTGGAGCCACTGAGTACACTACATCAATTGACATATGGTCTGTCGGTTGTGTGCTGGCTGAGCTCCTACTTGGACAGGTAGGGTTGCTTTTGGTACAACCCATGTTGGTGTTCTCTACTTTTGGTTAGAAGCCATCATGTGGATGTTGTCTACTTTTGGTTACAAGCCATCTTAAACTTACATGCAATTTTTATATTTTACCAGCCAATCTTTCCTGGTGAGAGTGGTGTTGACCAGCTTGTTGAAATTATCAAGGTAATATAGCCTCTCCTTTTCCGTTTTTCCATTAAACAATGCAAAATTTCTCGTTTACTGTTTTAAGTTATGTTGTTAGGTACGTGGTGGTGCAAGACATTTGGTTTCCTTTGGTCTTGCTGTTTTTTTCTAGTGTTTCAAGTGCTGACGATTGTTGTTATACAAACACAGGTTTTGGGTACCCCAACAAGAGAGGAAATTAAATGCATGAACCCTAACTACACTGAGTTCAAATTTCCACAAATCAAAGCTCACCCTTGGCACAAGGTACTGAGATCATATCTGCATTTGTTTCCTTTTTTTTGTTTGTTGCCGTTAATGACAATGTCTTAATACTTCGATACAATGTTTAGATATTCCACAAACGCATGCCAGCTGAAGCCGTTGATCTTGTCTCAAGACTTCTGCAATACTCACCAAACTTACGGTGCACTGCTGTAAGTTAATCCACCTTAAAGTTTCTGTAATTTGTTATACTGAAGATCTTCTTTTTTCCGTCTTCTTATTGTTTCTCTTTGTGATGTTTGTTATTGACATTCATTTGTACGACTGCAGCTGGAAGCACTAATCCATCCTTTCTTTGATGAGCTTCGGGACCCAAATGCGCGGTTGCCAAATGGGCGATTCCTTCCCCCACTTTTCAACTTCAAGCCTCATGGTATGAAACTCTGAAACTATAATCCTCTCTACCAAAGTATAGTAGGATACCAAGACATATTGCTAATGATGCCCTTGTTTGATGACAATCAGAATTGAAGGGGGTGCCAACTGAAGTTTTGTTGAAGTTGATTCCAGACCACGCAAGAAAGCAATGTACTCTTGTTGGGCTTTAAAGTCTTTTTGTCAACCTCATTTGTTGTATATGTATGTGTGAAAGGAGGATGTCATTGTTATAGTAAATCAAATTTTTAGGAATGTTCCAGATGACACCGAGATTTTAAGTAGAGATACAGATATCAAAAGTAAAGATTCCTAACAAAGATGTCATAATTATATTAACCATGATTATTATTATCTAACTTCAGTTTATTATCTCTACTGGGTGTATCTCCTATATTTGCTCTTGCTCTTGCTCGTGGAATCAATGTGATGAGAATAACGTTGTATACATAATGAATACCTGATACGCTCACTGTTTGCAATCAATAGAAATGAATCGGCAATTTTATGTTTCCGGTATTACAATTGATTTAATCATAGGTAATGTGGAGAACCTAAAATGTCATGAGGCAGCTAAGAAAATTAACAGGAAGACACCTAAAAGGTCATGCGGCAGTGAAGAAAATTGAGAGGAAGGCAACTAGTGGTGACTGCAGCCCACACTAAAAAATGTAGAGGCAAACTTAAGAGGAAGCTAAGCCGACTCTTGACGGCTACGCTCAACAGAGGAATTTTTACTGTAATCAAGGATCTAAAATACCAGACAGTATAAGATGCTGTAGCTCCAAATTTCTTTTGTTTAGATCGTTGGTTCCAGTGGGTACTCAACAACTGTTTAGCCCCCACACTGTATGTGTTTATGGAGGAGGAAGGTTGTATTTGTATTTTGTCTTCAATTATCTTACACAGTACACATGCTGGTTGGGTCATGTTGAGACCTCCATTATTCCCTGTCAAAATCCCTGAGTCCCGATCTAAACATATAAACGAAAACTCTCTATTACACCAATAAAAACAAGTAGAAATTAATGTCTAGTCCTATTTTGGTTAGGCTTTGGACGTTCTAGTCCTGTCCCTCTAAGCCGAGTATTTTTTAGTCCAAAATTTTCCCGCCAGACAGTTTAGTCCAAATTTTAGACGAGTTAATCCAAATTCTCACCGATCCAAAAAATCAATTTTTTTCTATTATCCTAAATATCCTTCCTTATATATTCAAAGAGAGGAAGTATAATTTTATATCTGAGATTTTTAGGAAGAGAGAGACGCGGATTAAGTTCTGGGTTAGAAAATTTCTGAAAGAACAATGGATAATCTCTGTTGGAGATGACACCGATGGATTCTCGCACAAATCAAAAGAAAAAGATAAGTTCTTATTCTTTGAGTTTTGATTTTGTATTTAAGTTTATTATTTTTTATCTCCCAGAGGAAAAACTTCGATTTCATATTTATTTTTTTTTTTCTGATTCACAATCATTGTTTCGATCTGTAACCCTGAGATGATTCTCATCATTTTGAGTTAAAAATCATGAAAAATTGTAGGAAATTTTTTTGCAAAATTTTTTAGGGCTCATGTTTGAATTTCGATCTATATTTTTCCTCCTTAATCTCGATCTAAAATCTAGTTTCAGATTTTTAATCAGCACAACCTAATCTCTACTACCCATCCAATCTTCATCTTTTGTTTCACTTTCTATCATCTGTTGGAGTCGCACTGAATTTTAGATTTCTTTTGTGGTTTCGAATGTTGGATTTGTTAGATTTTTGTAGATATGTACATACTTGTACACCAATGTTTTATGTCATGGATGAAAGTAGACCTGGCCTGTTTTGTGTGAGCATGGATGTTAAATTTGTTAGATTTTTGTAGATGTGTACATGATGGTACACCGATATATCATGTCATGAACATATGATCTGTTCTGTGGTTTTGAATGTTGGATTTGTGCCATTTCTGTAGGTGTGTACATACTTGTACACTGATGTATCATGTCATGGACATATGACCTATTTTATGTGAGCATGAATGTTGGATTTGTTAGATTTCTGTACATGTGTACCCACTTGTACACTGTTGTGTTATGTCATGGATATATGGTCTTGTTAATGTTCAGATGTTATTGAATTTTGTTATAAGAAAATGAAATTTTACTGTACATAGATGTTATTCTTACAAATTTAGGTATGCATTTAATATGATTTGTTCTTTGACTTGTTAATTTATTGTTAAATTTGCTGTAAGAGTGTACATATTTGTACACCAGTATGTTGTTTTAGGGATATATTGGACTGTTTTGTGGGCATGTATGTTGTTTTTCTTAAATTTGTTGTAGGAGTGTACATATTTGTAAACCAGTATGCTGTTTCAGAGATATATTAACATGTTTTTTGGGTATGAATGTTATTTTTGTTAGACCCATTGTAAGACTGTACATATTTGTACACCTTTGTGCTATCCCATGGATATAAGAACTGTTTTGTGGGCATGCATGTTTGGTTGTCAAATTTCTTGTAGGAGTGTACACAATTGTACACCTTTGTGATATCTCAAGGATATAAGGCATGTTCTTTGGGTATGTATGTTGTTTTGTTTGAATCAATGCTCTATTTTGTTATTATTCTGTAGATGAGTACATACTTGTATACTAGTATGTTTTGTGATAAATGCATGACCTGTTTTGTGGGTATATATGCTGGATTTTCTTACTGATTCTGTAGATGCTTACATGTTTGTCCATTGAAATGCTTTGTGATGAATATATGACATGTCATGTGGGTATGTATGCTAGATTTTGTTAGGTTTTTGTAAAGGTGTACATGTTTGTACACTAGTTAGTTCTGTGATGAATGAATGGTTGATAGGTCTCTAAAACACCTTGTTTATTATCAATTGATTATGCTTTCTATGCTATTTTTCTAGTAAATTAGTGTATATTACACTTGTTTTCAATTTTGTAGGTATTATGAAGTCATATGGAGTAAAAAGAAGAATAATGGTCAAAAAGGGAAAAATCGTCATTTTATAGAAAAATGTTATTCGCATCCGGCCATATGCTAATGGCCAACCCAGCATTTAAGATTTTCTATGATGATTTTGGCACCCCATTGTTGGTTAAGGGCTGTCACCCTCTTTAACTTTCTTGGCTGCCCATATCTCATGTGGGGTGGTTAAATCCATTTTCTATTTCTTAACCTAAAACACAGTAGGTCTAGTTCCCTTATTTCTCTACCAAATCGAAAGCTTGGTCTACACTGATGTTGCCAATTCACGCCGGTTAACCACTGGTGCAGTGGTTCGTTACTTTGGGCAAGGAGAGATATATTGCAGGGAAGGAGTTTTGCTTGGTATAAGAAACTAATATAGAACCTACATCTCCATTACTAGCAGAGTGCAGACAAGATGTTCGAGAAAAGGTCTAGACTAGTTCTGCTGCCAAGTTTGTCACTGAACTAGTACCAAGTCTTGCTGCGACTAATCATTGTGTGAAGTTGTTATTAGAACTGCAAATTGTTATCTGGGTGGATTTCCAGATTTTCAGATTGTTGGTGTACGAACGCTAACAAGACGATTAGGCTGAGGACGTTAAACTAAGCGTTGAATGGGAGGCAACCCATTGGTTTCGTATTTCTATCTTTTACTTTTATCTTTTTCTTAGTTTTTCATATCACATTAGGATTTCCTATCTTGATTTGAGATTGGAAGAACCGATTACATTGAGGACAATGTAAAGTTTAAGTGTCGGTAGTATTTGCATATTTTGCATATAGAGTTTTTAATCTTTTAGTTAGAATTTTCACTTTAATAGGATATTTTTTTTAAAATTTTTGTACAGATTTGCATGAAAACCTCCAACTTTTAGAGATTTTAGAGTCACCTAGTAAACTTCTAGCTAAGTTTATATACAGAGTTCTTACTGAAATAACTGAACTTAGAAATACTGGAGAACTATATTCGGGTTTCTTAGTTGTTGAGAGGCTAGAGCTGACAAAAAGGGAATTAAACCGCCGGTGGCGAATACAATATTAGAGAGCTGATCAATCATTAGTGGAGACTACGCATATATGAGTGAGGCACCAGACCTTCAATTCTTTGTAGCTGTCTAAATATTTTCCGTTTAGAATGTTTTATATGCGTAAATTCTATGTAGAATGATAAGCTACCCAATCTCGCACTCCTTCAGCAATACTTTTTGATCTCTTGAGTGCTAATTTTATCAATCATGAGGATGTCATCAAAATTGCTAACTTACAACATCTTTTGTAATCTTGTTTGCAGTTAGCAACGTTCTCTCTCTCGACAACAGGTCCATAGAACACCATCATCAGCAACAAGCGGAACATCACAAATTAGAAGGAAATTTAAAGACGTTCAAGGTTTACAAGCAACGGTACAAGAAAGAACAAATTTCATATTCAAGTGAAACAACAAGACAAAGAGCAGAATTATATATATATGTTGAAGACATATGTACAAAAGCTAAGGAAAGCAAAAGATGAGAGTTAATGAAGTTTATGTTATCCAGACAATACAAGTTGTGAAGAATCAAGTGGTAAAGTCCTTATCCCACGACCATAGTAGTTTCACTGTTCATTTTATTTTATTTTTCAGTTTGTATTTTGATTTAAAAAAAAGTAAAAAAAAGGGAATTGAAAAAAATAAAATAAAAAATAAAATCAGAAAAAAAGAGACAAAAGATTTTTATTTTTATTATTTTAGCTTGTATTCATTCAATAAGGCCGTGGGGAAGAAAAAATGTATGAAGAAGTTTCAAGCAACAAGAAATTGAGGAAAAGAATTAGAAATTGTCAAAGTTTTACGAAGTTCAAGAATTCATCATCAACTCGAATCGAGAGCTTGGTCTACACTGATGTTTCCAATTCACGCCGGTTAACCATGTGTGCAGTGGTTCGTTACTTTGGGCTAGGAGAGATTTCGAAGCTCAGGACAAAGAGAGATCTTTTGGGTACGACTCATTAGAGTTTGACAGAGTTTTGCAAACAAGAAATTAAAGAAGATGATTTTTGTCTTCCTGGATTCGATGGCTTTGAATTGAAACATTAAAACACATTCCATATCCAAGACAAACACATAACATGTAGTCATATTTGTTAAGGGTTCGAGATAGATTTGGAGTTCAATTCAAATCGAGAAAGGAAGGTTAGAAGTTATTGTTGTATGATGAAATCAGAGGAGATGGTCGTCGTTTTAGTCGAGAGTTACCATCAAGTTCAAATGAATCAAAAGATAAAATCAAGAGAAGATATGGGTATAAGTTTATTGTATGGGTTTTGTTGTGGCTTTGAGTGCAGTGAAGATTGGATCGAAGAGAAGATGGTGGTTTCAGCTGATAGTAATCAGTTGAGCAGAAGAACAGATGGAAATGATGAACCGTGTGATTGAATAATTATGTTTGAATGGTTTGTATGTGTGATATATTGCATGGAAGGAGTTTGGATTAGTATAAGAAGCTAATATAGAACCTACTTCTCCATTACTAGCAGAGCACATATAAGATGTTCGAGAAAATGCCTAGACTAGTTCTTCTTCCAAGTCTGTCACTGAACCAGTGCCTATGCCAAGTCTTGCCGCGACTAACTACGAAGAGTTAAGACAGAGTTTAGAAGTTGAGATATACAAGGAGATTTGGGCACAAATTTATCTCAATCTTGTAAAAAGTTATGGTCGTGAAAAATAGCTCATGAGTATGGTTGATGCCGTCAAACTATGAGATGAATGGTTGAGATTGTGGATATGAGTTAGAGGCCGAGAAAAAATAGGAGTTGAGTCCTAATACGATTAGAAATTTTAGGGATTGAAGTCTATAAAAGAATAAAAGCTACAAAACCCTAAGTCATCCCTTGGTCGGCTGTTTTTCATAATACAGAGAGGATACATCAGCTCCGTTCAAACCTACACCACATCATCATCCCTTGCAACTCCACCAACAACAAGTTTCCATGTTCACTGCCATATTACCACCAGTCCACATCACCATACACGTTATCCATGTTGCTGCTTATTTTGGTTTACTTAGTTGGTTTTGTGTTTAGTTTTCTATTCTTTTTTTTTTGTTTGTCATGAACTCTGTTATTATGTGTAGCTAAATTTAATTAATTACAAATGATTTCAATGTTCCGAGCGTAAATATTTATTTGTTATCAATTTATTTGGAGTCTTAATTATTTATCGATTGTCTTTACTTTATCTAATGTTTATGGGTAATTATTAGATTGTTTGGATTGCGTGTTAAATTAATCTATTAGTTATTCTATCGCTAGTAGAGAGTTGTGAGATATGTATAATAGTCGAACAACGATCTAGACAAGTAGAAATCACAAGGCCTTGCAGAGGGATTATGTGAAGCAATTGCGTATGAAGATAACACTAGTAAGCAGACCGAGCTTATGCGTTTGATGCTAGGATCAACCTAAATTCATAAACCCTAATGCATTCGACTGGGTTACACATCGAGAGCTTATTCTTGTTAGCTCAGATGGATAAACTCTGGTAGTCGAGCACTTCCGTATCCAGTGACACAAGGAGTTTTGGGGATAGCAGAGCTTATTGTTATTCTACGGTTGGTGATGAATGATTCCGATGAATGATAAATAAGTATACTAATTCAGTTAACGTTTGGTGATGGCAAATGAATCCCTAATCACTATTTCTTTCTTATTATTTTATTTTTAATTGTTTTAAACAACGAATTCCCCCTTTAGTATTATTTTTATTTTAGTTTTGCTAATCTAAATAACATCTCAATTGCACAGCTTTCTGTGGGAACGATCCTTATTACCACTATATTACTAGTTAATTGATGGGAAATAACTTGATTAATTTGTTGCACTTAAGACACGCATCAAATTTTGGCGTCGCATGCTGATTATATTAGTTACACTAGTTCTATATGTATTAAATTTAGGGTCTCATAAGCTCAAAATGGTAGAGCACCCAACCCCATCACAAGGTTTACGGAGGTTGATGGTTCAAATCCATCTGAGTTTCCATGTTATGTTTATACAATATGGGTAGGTGTGTACATACTGGTGCACCGATGTAATTCCCATGAAATAGATATGTTTGTAGGTGAATATGGTTGATTTTTTCCATGTTTTGTAGGTGTGTACATATTGGTGTACCAGTGTAATTCCCATGAAAAAGTAGGTCTGCATGTGTGGTTATGAATAATTAGTTTCATGTATGTTTTGCAGGGGTGTATAAAGTGGTGATATGTGAAAAAATGACTGCATAATCTTATGAATTTTTGGTGCTTGTGTACCTTTTTGTACACATGAGATAACCATAAAGAGAAAATTAAAATTAAAAAAATGAAAAATATATAGTTATATGGGTACTCTTTTTGTAGATCTCGGAAAGAGCTTTCCAAATATATAAAGTTTGCGAATTTTGTATGAGCGGTTTGAAAGATAAATTGTTTTTAAATTATTTTTATATTATTTAAAATTGCTGACATCATCATGAGTCATTTTATATTTGGACTAAATTGTAAATTAGGAAGGTTATTTGTGTACTTTCCATATTTCAAATAAATAAAAGACTAATCTGTACCTTGTTAACTCGGTCAGGACTAAACTGTTTATTTTGGGACGTATTTGGACTAAAACGTTTTTTCCCCTAAAAACAAGGCTACATTAGGGACTGGAGCTTATCAAATTTTATGGTGTGTTACAGATTCAGTGGATTCAGTGGTGAAAATCGTTTTACTTTATGTTTTTATATGTATTTGGTAATCCCGTGGAACTTGGTAACCCTCTCTTTGTGCAATCTTGAATTAAAATGCACAAAAATTGCCATTTAGGTTTTTTTTTTCAAAGAAAAAGATTGAGATTATATTAATTAAAAAAAGAAAAGAAAAGACACAGATAAGAAACCTGGCTAATTTGAGGCCTACCCAATAAGTTAAAATAAAAACCCTTTATCCACCAATTTTTATGAATGCCTAATTTATCCCTGATTAATTAGTGTTATATAATCAATCAGTAATTAAATAATCGTATTAGATATGAAATTAACTAGTGTTAATTGATCATTAAAACATGAAAAGTTTGAAATTTTTGAAATTTTTTTAAGTTCAAGAACAATCGACCAATAAGGCGCTTACACGATTACCGATTGTTCTTGATGTTCTTGATCCATGAAGAACATCAACCAAGAATCGACATATGTTCTTCATTTTTATGACCGATTGTTCTCGATGTTCTTGATCCATGAAGAAAATCGATCCAGAATCGACATATATTTTTCATGTTTATGACCGATTGTTCACAATCGACGGATACAATCCTCCGCAAGTGCCGATTGATACATATTTTTCAAAAACAATAGTTTTTTACATAAAAATACGTCCATAATCGGTGGATAAGGTTCCCCACATGTTCCAATTGTAAAAAACTCAAGAGTTTTTATGTAATTTTTTACCAGAATTGGTTGATATAAATGCACTTATCAGACGATTGTAAATCTGGCAATTTCTTCAGCTGATAAGTGCATTTATGTAAACCAATTCTGACAATTTTTTTTGCAGAAAAACTCTTGAATATGAGATTTTTAAGGATCTTAAAATGCTAATTTAATTCATGGTATAAAAATGATGTTTTTATAAATAGTGGTAAATAAGATTCGTTCATTCGGACTTGTGAAGGATGATTTTAAACCTAATTATGATTTAAACTAGAAAATATATAAAAGATGATAATAAATTACGAGAGACTGTGACTCATGATTCCACCATTATTCATATTTGAGTGATGTATATACAAATTCTTAACAATTATAGCTCTTTTGTGGACTCTATTTCTTTGCAAAGGTAGATTTCTATAACATTAATTGTAAATCATAAGCATGGCGCATCAAAAACTCTAAGTCTAGCATACACCATCAAACAAAATCATAAATAATTAATGAAAATCATAAATCAATTTAAATTAATGCAGAAAGTCATAAAAGAAGTAATATATTTACCAGAATCATGAAAAAAGGCTTCGTCCGTTGCCCCAGTGGTAGGATTTAGCTCATCATGACAAATACTCTATCAAAAGATGAAAACATAGCTCAAAAGTGCTTGAGAAGAAGAAAAGAATCAAAATAATTGACACAATGAATTTGAGACGTTTTATAAATGTTACAAAGAAGAATAAAACAACAACATATATAAGTGTCTCTTTTCTGTGGTTGAAAGGAACAGAAAAGATCACTGATTTATTTACGACGATATTCTTCTTCTTCTTCACCAGCAACAATGGTTTTTTTTTCGATCCGATTTTTTTCTTGGCTACAATCTAGTAGAGCCAGCCTCCCAAATGTTCCCACAACTTCTCTATTTATAGTAGAGCAACAACACACCCTAATTACTCCTTCAAATCTTCGAATCATTGATAGACACAATTTTGTGTCTTATTTAATCTCATATTTACATTGTTTTTTCTCAGTTTATAAATGCACCCACCTCTTTGAAATTCAAATAATAATTGGCGGGAAAACTTTTGTTCGATCTGTGAAGTTGTTAAAAGATTATTTTGGAAAGATTTGGAGAGTTAAGGCAAGATATACTCTTGCCTTAGCTAGAGGATATGTACACAAGTTTAAACACGTAAAAAAAATCAAAGCCAAATCTCGTCAGTTCATCTCGAGCAAAAACAAGGTGGAAGAAATATTCTCGGTTTTAAAGGATATACTCTATATTATTCCCACGGGTTATGAAAAGGAAAAAAGGTAACAACAAGCATCACCGAGATCTTGTCTTAAAAGAAAATCAGTTGGAAGAGGAAATAAAATCAATCACCGATCTGCCAAAGAATTGATTCTCATTAACGAGAAGATACTCACGATATTTAGAGTTGTAGGAGTGTTCTATTATAAATAATAGTCGATTACTGAAGAAAGGGAAGGTTGGCTCTGCCAGAAATAAAAAAATACAAAATACCAAAAAAAAGTTTCACTGCTACAGTCCGAGGAGAAAAAGAAGAAGGAAGAGGAAGAACATAAGGCAGCTAGGAACTGTCGCTTATTTCCGTTACCTTTACTTTTTATTTCAACAGCTTTTGTAACAGTTGCATGAACAGTATTTGGGACAGTTCTGAAGCTAATGCAACAAGCAGCAGTCGTTCTTTAACTTCCCCAACGAGCAACCTTTCTGAACTGCAGCTGGGGTTAGTTCTTTATCTACTGCACTTTGGGTTAGTCGTTTATTCAACAAGAAATAAAAAATTAAAAAAAATTGTATGTTCTCCATATTAATAAATTTAAATGATTAAACAATTTTCTTTTATTTTTCTTACCATGAGTAGCTAGTTTTCTTTTCTAGGGTACAAAAGGAAGCTTTATTTGATCTGTATAATTAATAGTTTTATTTCTTAGACAAGAATTACTCTACTATTTGTGTTATTCATGACTAATAATTTCTCTTTTGAAATACTTTATTTTAAATGTTCTGGACGGTTTTCAAACTGTTGATCTTTTACAAGCGAAGGAGGTAATACTTTTGTGCAACGACGAAAGTTGTATAATCAATCTTAAATGTTATATTTTCTAAAATATAAGATTGGGTTCAAAATTTTTTCGAATAATTTGAGAGTAGATTTAAGAAATTAAATTGTTAATTGTACAAATATCAAAAGTAGTGGAATCCGAAACCCTAGACTTTCTCTTACTGGTTGATTAATTTGTATAGTTATTTTATCTTTTAATTCATTTTTTCATTAAAAATCATTCTTTTTGTTATTAGCACATTAGTTGATTAAAAACTAGAAATTTCAATTCTGAAATCCCTGTGGAACGAACCGTACTTGCGTACTGTCTCACCGACAGCCGTGCTGTTGCGGTTTAAATTAAAATCCCATCAAGTTTTTGGCGCCTCTGCCGGGGATTGAGGAATCATGATTTTCAATTTTTATTTAATTTTGTGTTAATTAGTTTAGGATTTATTTTATTTTATTTTTATTTTCTCTTTTAGATTTTACTTGAGTATTTTTCTTAGCTTTGATGTGCAGGTGATCCTTTATAATAATTGTGGAAATTGCCTACCAAAAAAGGTAAGTAATAATACCCAATCTTTTTATTTCATTAATTTTTATATTTTTCATTAATTTTTTTTATGAACAATTTGTATATCTTTTAAATTTTTTTATTTTGTATATAGAAAAAACACGTGCATACACCAATTGCATCGTCAGACTACAAATTCTGAGGAAAACCCGTGGAAAAGTAAGCTGAACCCGTGCCTTGGGCATTATGGGAGTTATCAGCTGAAATTCCACAAGCCTTAGCCTCATACCTTTGACAAGTCTTTGAATGTAGGTATATTTTGCTAAGGTAACCTGAGCATACCTATTTTAGTCGAACCTTCATTTGAACATTCACAATAAAAAATAAAATAAAAAATGTCGAACTAATATTATGAGGACCAATACAATGATTATCGACCAAAATTTCAAAATGGATATTACCCGTACTGTGACCATAGTGTGGATAGTACTTGGGACCACTACCAACCTTCTGAAGGTTATGGTTCATACCATAGTGATCCCAATTACTATTCGCACGATCACCAGTCATACAACGGGTAAATGAGCAATATTATACTGAGAAAAATGCTAGTTCTCCATCTTTAGAAGATTCCCTAAGGCATTACATGAAAACGTCAAAAATTCTTGAGTCTTCGTATGCTTCTTTGGATAATAAACTCAATCAATTTGCTGAAACTGAACGAAAGCGTGACGTAGAAAGAACAGAAAGATTTATAGCTATGGGTACTGCTCTTACTAAACTTAATACACGTTTAGATGAAATTGAAGAAAAATAGCGGTTAGCTGCTAATATGGCTCCAAATGAACTTAATTGCCAAAATGGTGTTTCCAATTTTACCCTTGATATTAATGATGAATATTTACTTAATCTAGAGGATAAAGTTAGAGTTGAAGACACTACTTATTTAGATAAGGTTCAATCATCTTCATATTATTATTATGATGAGGAGAGCGTCGATGAAGAATTTGAAATTCTTAGTCATAATGACAAGGAAATTGTCACAACAATTGAGCTTCATGATAATAATTGTGTTTCTAGTTCCAATCCTAATAATATTGATGATTATTTATCTATTCAAGAGGAAAAGGATTTAACTAGAGACATCATCATTATATACGGTGAGATATTTCCCTGTTATTATGAAGATGATGAGGTTTAGAAGAGCGAGTTTATCATGAGATTGGTGTTTTAGAGTCCAACGATTCAGTAAAAATAATCTCAAACCAAGATGATAGACCCGTAGATGATTTGAATGTGAGTGAAGGAAACCCACCTGATTATGACCTAGATAAAATAATTGACCATTTTCCTAAATCTGATTTAGAAATTAAGAAAATTATGACTACTTTGTCCAAGGACACAGACTATTTGGGGGTGAATACCATTTTCCCCGTGGTTTACCTTTGACTCTTATAAAGGTGCCTAACTTGGGACTTGATGTTTGTGCATCCACCATCTTAAGAGATTATCTTCAAAAACTGTTTCCTGAACCTGATTATGTCCAGAAAGAAATTCAGTTTTTAGAATCCCATCATCCTGTTGATGTGGTTTACCCGATCCATAATACCATAATTGACTTTGTTGTCCCACAAATATTTTATTTACAAAATATGGGAATGTTTCAAATGTGTCAGTTCATAAATTTTGGAACTAAATCGGATTTCTTTAGAAATTTTGAATCGACACATTTTCTTAAAAATGACCACCACACTCGTATACTTCTTTGTGGTCAGTTGTATGAGTCAAATCCAATTGAATTTAAGGATCCATAATTATTTAGATTATTGTTATATGATTCGTAAATTATGACTAATCCTTTCCTGGTTTGGCTGAAGACTTTAAACTTAGTGCTCTATGGGAGGCAACCCATATGCTTTTGGTACACGGTGCTGGTAATATCTTTCCTTATCTCTTTTACTTTGCTCGGTATTTCTCTTTTTCATGCTTTCATTCATCTATCTTTAGAACATCGAGGAATATTTTCAATTTAAGTTTGGGGGTAAGAGAGAATTTTTTTTTAAAAAAATTAGTTGTACCAAAAACTCAAAATTTAGAAACTTGTGAACAATTCAGGATGACATTGACTATTCTAAGTATATGGAAACAAACTTCTTGGCTGTAGGAGTTGAGGGACCCATCTAAGTGGTCAATTCATAAAAGGCCAAAGCTCAAGTGTTAAAAATAACATGATAGTCGTCACCTTATCACGTTCTGTTTTTATTTTTACAACCTTTAGTGTTTCTCTAAGTGATTTGGTGGGGCACTAGTATCGCTTTGTTGTCGCAAGGATGAAATAGAATGATTGAGATCAAGCCCCATTATTTTAATTTAACTTGACCAATAATTTTTAAAAAAATATGACACTTGGATAACAATATATGTGTATTCTCCCTGTCTCGGTCGCCTAAGCAAGCGTGGAATGCAGGATCCATGGGATCTATCACGTAATCTACTGAGAAGGAGCATGCTTAGATTCAAAATATCTAATCATGTTGTCAGGAAAAAAAAAGAAGTAAAAATAATAATAATTGTATATATTCAATAAATCGACCGCTCGGCCTCTTGTATATACCAGATGAGGTGATACTAGAATTAGGATTCAGACCAGTGGGTGCATATCTCAATTTGTTAGGGTTTATCTTGGCATGATGATTCATAAAGATATTTTGGGAAACACCGTTCACCTTAGTCAACATGCCTACACTTCTATCTCCATATCCATCTCCTTAATCTATTCATGTGATTGTGGTTTCTTAGATTGCGAGTATCATGGTCCATTATACGAATTTATGTGTGACACTCCAAACTTACTCGAGTTTAACCAAAATCATTTACCAAATTCTACAATGTTTAATTGTCTTAATGTCTTTTAACACTCTAAGGTTAGCTTAATAATAAATGGTAGTGCCGAAATGAAAGTTTGCCTTAGTTTAAACAAAACTTGGTATAAAAAACCAAGGTGAACAAACTTACCATGCATAAAACCCTCCCATATTATCTTTTATAAAGAAAAATCATTTTCATTAAAAATGAGACAAAAACCCCATTTTATTTAATACTAATTAAATTTAGATTTTAATTATTTTCAATATACCCGAGATGCCCTTCCATATATAACCTAGGTATTGTAATTTTAGGGCATTTTTCTTTTTCTTCTTCTTTTTCTTCTTCTTCTTCTTCTTCATATCCCTACCACCATCACCAACAACAACAATAATTCCTCCGCCACCATCACTAGCAGCGACACCATCACCAGCAGCGATAGTACCTTCTCCGCCACAACAACACCTTCGTTTCCTTCACCAACACCTCTCTTCTTCTTCTTCTCCTCTCTACCACCATCACCAGCAGCAACAATACCTCCTCCGCCACCATCACCAGCAACAACAGTACCTCCTCCGCCACCATCACCAGCAACAACAGTACCTCCTCCGCCACAACAACACCTTCGTATCCTTCACCAACAACACCTCCTCCTTTCCCATCGCTTCCTCGTCGTTATTGTTTCTCCTCCACCACTATATGTCCAAATCCACCACCAACAACACCTCTTCTTCCTCCTTTTATCCTCTACAAACATCACCAACACCTCCAGATCGTCATCGCCGAAAATCTTCAACAAAACATAATGATATATCATCATTGTCAAATTTTGGGTCTTTTGTCGGTGAAATGTCAGGAAAACTATGAAACCTTTTGGGTTTCATAGTTTTTTCATCATTTTGTTTTCATCTGTAATTTTATTTGAATGAAAAAAAAAAAAACTATGAAACCCCAAAAGGTTTCATAGTTTTTTTTCATCTGTAATTTTATTTGAACCAAAAAAAATGATGGAACCTATTTTTTAGTTGAAAATTAGTGAAACCTTTTTTTTTACAGAAAAATGTAATTGATATGTATGAAACCTTATTCGGTTTCATTGTTTTTTTATATGCTGAGACATTTTTTTACAAAAAATGTAATTTAAACAGATGAAACCTTTTTTGGTTTCATTGTTTTTTTTCATCTGTAATTTTATTTGAACCGAAAAAAAATGATGGAACCTATTTTTTAGTTGAAAATCCGTGAAACCTATTTTTTATAGAAAAATGTAATTGATGTGTATGAAACCTTATTCGGTTTCATTGTTTTTTTATATGATGTGACATTTTTTTTACAGAAAAATATATTTTAAACAGATGAAACCTTTTTTGGTTTCATTGTTTTTTATCATCTGTAAATTTATTTGAACAAAAAAAACACGATGGAACCTATTTTTAGTTGAAAATCAGTGAAACCTATTTTTTTTATAGAAAAATGTAATTGATGAGTATGAAACCTTATTCAGTTTCATTGTTTTTTTTATATGATGAGACATTTTTTCTACAGAAAAATGTATTTTAAACAGATGAAACCATATTCGGTTTCATTGTTTTTTATATGCTGAGACATTTTTTCTTCAGAAAAATGTAAATGAAATGGATGAAACCTTATTTGGTTTCATTGTTTTTTTATATGCTGAGACATTTTTTCTTCAGAAAAATATAATTGAAATGGATGAAACCTTATTCGGTTTCATAGTGTTTTTTTCATCTGTTTTTTTTTATTTGAATGAAAAAAAGAAAAACTATGAAACCTTTTTCGGTTTCATAGTGTTTTTTTCATCTGTTTTTTTTATTTGAATGAAAAAAGAAAAAATGAAACCCCAAAAGGTTTCATCGTTTTTTTTCATCTGAAATTTTATTGAACGGAAAAAAACGATGAAACCAAAACTGAACATAATTGAATCATAAATAAATAAGGGTGAAATCAAATAGAATTGAAACTTTCTATCTTTGAACCTAAGTATGAAAGATTGATTTCGAAACAGATGAAACCTAAACCTAACAGATTATGAAACCATTTTTGATTTTGATCTATGATTTTGTTTTTATTTTAGGTTGAAAATGTTAGTGATGATAATGAACAACCGTTTCGTCAATATTTTGAAATTGGTTTGATTCTGGTTCTAGTTGTAGATGATGCAGATGAGGATGATGAAGTTATTGATGATGAAGATGAGGACGAGGATGATGAAGATGAAGACGAGGATGATGAAGCTATGACGATGGAGATGAAGACGAGGATGATGAAGCTACTGATGATGAAGATGAAGACGAGGATGATGAAGCTACTGATGATGAAGATGAAGACGAAGAAAAAATTCCGTAAGGTGAAGGGGAAAAAAATTCTGTAAGGTTAAGGTGAAATGGGCGTGATGGGCGTGAATAGTTTCTGAAGTTGGGCTGAATAATAAGCAAGGGTAATATGGACAGTTGGTTTATAATGGGTTTTTTGTGTTAAATTTGTTTTGTTGGATTTTATGTAGTTGGATAGTGACACCTTTGGGCTTATAACCCATGACCTGTAGTTTAAACCCTTGGGTGTCTAAATAGCTATGCATGGAGCTGGATACGTGTCTACATGTCAAGGTTGAGGCTTATTTTTTTTATTATTTTTCTTACACGTGGCAAACCATGAAAAATGAAAAGACTCCATCTCTTTCCTTTGGGTATTCTTGCTCAAACTCAAAAGAAGAACACTAGGAAATATTCGTTCAAGCAATTAAGGGAGTCATGTTTGAATTGATTTGGTGTTTTAAACCATTGAAGGAGTGAAATTAGAGATATGGATCGTCTTCTCTTGTTTTTTTTTTAGTTTATTTGTACTCTAATCATATACTTCACTGTTTTGAAGAAATTGAGTACTGATTTTGATATTTTATTTGATTTAGAACATTGGTTAATTTGTAAGGAACATCCATTTCATGTATTGATGTCTTGATTTGAGTATTTTGAAATTAGGGCTCTTCATGAAATTAGGGCTTTCAATACAAATTATGTTCTTCTTCAAAAATATGAACTGGGTATGTTAGCTCTCTTACTTGATTCGTGTCTAATAAGCTCTTGGTGCGAAGTTTCATGATTTAATTGTAATTCAACTTGATGAACCCTAGAATTCAGGTTTTAGTTTTATTAATATCTTTAAATTCAGCCATTGGAATATGATGAAATTTTAGTATATTTTTCTTATTATGTCATAGTGATACGATAAAAATTTCATGATGATCAGGACTTGTTTACTACTTCAAACGTTGCATGATCTCTGACTGCGTTTTGCAGGATTGAAACCCTGGACAGCCAACTGTTCATGGGGTTTCTCTTTGTATGTTTATTGGATAAAGCTGAAATTTGAGTATGACGTTTATATCTATGTAACTAACCTACTGTAAAATTTTCATGAAGTTCTGATCACTTTAGGTACCCCAAAGTGTGGTAGAATCGTGGTTGAATTCTGTGTATTGATAGTGAAAGTAGTCATGTTTGAATGTACATAACTCTTTAATGAACCGTTAGATTGTTTTGATTTTTGAATATGTTGTGCTACCATCAGTAATAAGGGTACTGTAAAAGTTTCAAGACAATCAGAAAATGTTTACTGTAGAAAAGTAAGGATTGGGTGTGGCTGCATATTGTTACAATTCAGAAATTCTGTACAACCTTGTTGAATTGTTGTTGCTGCCATAAAGGTGAAATAGAATCAGTGGTGCTGTGGTTCTTTTGGTATTGCAGAGAAGAAGGTGTTGGCAGCGGTTGCGTATGAGGTTGCAGGTTATGGTGTTGATGCTGTTGCAGTGGCTTGTGGAGCTCAATTGTCGTATAGATGAGAGATTGCAGTGGTTTGATGAATGTATGAGATGGGTTTTTGTTGGATTGAATTTTGGTTGTCACAGTGGCTTGAGGTGATGGATTCTTAGCAGGAATTGAAGCTTGGTTTGTTCAGATTTGAGACAAGGTGAAGATGGATTTGGTGCGAGTTGTGACTCTGAAATTATCAATTTGCAGATGGAGTAGTGATGGGTTATAGTGGTTAGTGGTGGAAATGGCTTCAGTTAGAATTGTTGATGCTGCTGTTGAATTGAAGATATATTTGAACTCAAGGAAATGGTGTTGGTTGAGCAATGGTGGTGGTTGTTGTTCCTGAGAATTTAATGGCAGTGAGAAGAGGAGGTGGAGTTCGTTGATGGTTTGGATATGGTGATGTTGTGGCTTGGTAAATGAACGAATTGATTGTTGTGAATGTAATTTAAGAGAAGGACCAAATAAAATGGCCAGAATTTGGCCGGGAATCATCTTGAAATAGGGGAGACTCTGTCGAAATCAGAACTCTGGCGAGTTGACTCTTCACTTAAGCGCTACTTACTGTCGAAGTCAGGTAACTAGTCCACAAGTAAAACAAAGAATATAGATAAAAGATACTTTTTATGTACAACTTACTCTTTAGATTTTTAATTTGACATATTAAGTTTTCAGCTGTTACATGGCTGGTATGGAAATCGAATTGTTCTTGTTTTAGTGTACTGCCGGTCTCCTCATAAATCCGATCTCTTTTGGATTTGTATTTATGTAATATTAAATCGTGGCGTTCCGAAAGAGCGGACTAAACCAATCTTACTATATAGAATGTGAAATGATTTATGTGTTGTACATATAGAGAATTAATGTATCAATGGGCATTTGATATGCTAGCATACAGTGAGTTTGATATTAATTAGGTTTGATACATAGAGGCTTTTGTTATGTCTATAATGATACTGTCGAACATAATGCCATAAATTATACTTGGAGGCTTACAACACTCTGACAACATACGAGGTCTTGGAGTTTCGTCTCTCCCGTAGTGGTATCTTGTGGCTAATTTGTATCCTGGTTATATATTCTGGGATGAGTTCTAGATGTTAGAAATTTTGTAGTTTCCACCTGGGTTAAACTGTTGTAAGATAAGACTGCAATGCACTGAGTTGACATGTTTACAATGATTGTTTATGTGATGTGTGAACCCACATGCTCAAGGATTTGTGTAATAGTGAGATGAAACCTCTATATCATGCTCTGTTATCATTGTGTCTACTTAGATGGGCTTGATTACAGTCGGACTTAAGGGGGTTTGACCTAGTTAGCGTCTACGTGTGGAGTAAATTAGTATTTAAGCTAACTTAAGATATTATATTATTGTGTTAGTTTGTACAGTACCCTTTAGTCTCGTCATGACTAACGTAATGGATGATTCATGCGAAGTCTCTTTCTTTATACCTTATCTTGTAGTCTATTGTTGATCTTGAGTGGCAGCTACAATTACAGAAATATGTCGATATCTTGTTCATCAACGGATAGATGCTAAAGTGATTGCTGGTGATGCGATGTGCTAGGGATAGTTGTTTCTATACAACTCATGCTATCCATACTATTTAAGTTACTGCTAAGTTAGAGATATTTATTGCGGCAATAAGCAATTCATACTATCTAATATAAGAGTTGATTGCTACCTGAAACAAGTAGTTCATATCAACTAGCAAGAGATAATTGTTATCGGTAAGGGTAGTTCATATTATCAATGTGACGAACTACGGTCGTGCTTGATTCTTTCTAGCAACGGAGAGGGTACGTAGGCAGCCGCTATGCGGTTCAGCATAACTGCATGAGGTTGTTCATATCATCTAAAAAGGGTTGGTTGCTGCTTAGCAGTTCATACCATCCATTTGGAGATGATTATAACCTTGGCAATAAGAGGTAGTTGCAGTATTGACTGTTCATACTACCTTGAGAGATGATTGCAACTTATTGGAGGTTGTTCATATCATCATCTAATGAGAAATGAAGGGTGATTGTTGGATGTCAATTCATAACACCAAATGAGACTTGGAGATGGTTGTTGCCATTTAGAGGCAATTCATATCATCTGAGAAGAATGGCTGTTGTTTATGATGACAATTCATACCATTGATTTAGAAATGATTACCAACTCTTTTGGGTAGTTCATATCATTTGAAAAAGATAGTCGGTTGAGCTTGACCTAGTACTGTGAATTGTCAGGCCCACTGGGGCTCTCACCTACAGGTGGCTATCCGGAAGACCGTCGTTGAAACGGTGGTAGACAGCGGGACTGATCATCCCCACCCGTCGCTGGAACGGTGTGTGTTGTCAGCCCTGCTAGCTCCCACTTACGAGTGGCAACCCTGAAGACCATTAGCTGTAACGGTGGCTGGTATTCAACTACTCTGGCAGGAGATATTATATCTTCATAACCAAACAATGGGAATCATATGTAGGGTTCGATGACCCTTACGAAATTATGGAATCTTTTGGGATCCATGGGTATATGGTATGGGATATATGCTAAGAAAATCCTAACCTTCGAATCAGTGAGATATTTGTTCAGTAGCTAAAGTTTGGTGTTTTATAAGAGATGATCGTTGTGAAATGTGGTAATTCATATCATCAGTTGATATCGATAAATATCAGAAATGATACCAAAACTGTAAAGCAGTTTGACAGATTCGATGACCTGCGAAATAAGAACTATGTCTATATGCTTATACAACATTTGGGAAACTATCGATTAATATTTGCTTGGTAAAATCAATTACATTTGCTTGGTAAAATTTATAATTTTTCCGAAAAATTAGTAATGTTGGCTCATCGAGTGGCATATCGGGAAGTTGGAGTTGGCCTAATGGGCCTAAACCTGACCCGTTGGAAGCGAAATTTTTTCCGGTCTGTCACATTATGAGTAGAGCTTTGTTTTATTTTATATGAATTTTAGTACGCTTGAGCGTAAACTCGTTTACAACAATTGGATTCAAAATAGGGTAATTCCTCCCATGACCAAAGAATTTTGTATCCAACTAAATAACATGTTTAATATCTACCCTCAATCATTCATAAGTAGATAAATGTTGGAGTAAAGGTTTTATGGGTATATCTCTTGTAAACCCTCACGAGACTAAAACTCGTCCGATAGGGACACCTATGGGTTTAAAGGCTTGTTGCACACACCCTAAGTGCAATCGCGATGTCCGCGAAAGTGAGTTAGGATTTTTATTTTTAGATTAGTTTTGCTCGAGGACTAGCAAAATATAAGTTTGGGGGTATTTGATACACAATTTTCTGTCTTATTTAATTAATCTCATATTTACATTGTTTTTTCTCAATTTATATACTAATATTATTGTTTTGTATGTCTTTAGGTATATTTGGAGAATTAACAAAATGTGGAAAAAAATGGATTAAAAAGTGATAAAGCACCCTTATTTTGGTTAAAGGCACCCATGGAGTTTATAAAGGCACCCACCTCTTTGAAATTCAAATAACAATTGGAGGGAAAACTTTTTTCTCGATCTTTGAAGTTTTTAAAAGATTGTTTTAGAAAGATTTGGAGAGTTAAGGTAAGATATACTCTTTCCTTAGCTAGAGGATATGTACACAAGTTTAAACACGTAAAAAAATCAAGACCAAATCCGTCAGATTTCATCTCGAGCAAAAATAGGGTGGAAGAAATATTCTCGGTTTTAAAGGATATACTCTCGGATTTTAGTCCCTCGGGTTATGACAAGGAAACAAGGTAACAACTAGCATCACCAAGATCTTGTCTTAAAAGAAAATCAGTTGGAAAAGGAAATAAAATCAATCACCAATCTGCCAAAGAATTGATTCTTATTAACGAGAAGATACTCACGAGGTTTAGAGTTGTAGGAGTGTTCTATTATAAATAAAATTCGATTTCAAAAGAAAGGGAAAGCTGGCTCTGCCAGAAATCAAAAAATAAAAAATACCCAAAAAAAGTTTCGCTGCTACAGTCCGAGGTGAAGAAAAACAAGGAAGAAGAACATAAGGCATCTAGGAACCGTCGCTTATTTCCGCTGCCTTTACTTTTAATTTCAACATCTTGTAACGGTTTTTTGAACAGTACTTGCGACAGTTCTGAAGCTAATGCACCAAGCAAAATTCGTTCTTTAACTTCCTCAATGAGCAGCCTTTCTGAACTGCAGGTGGGGTTAGTTCTTTATCTACTGCACTTTGGGTTAGTCGTTTATTCCACAAGAAATAAAAGAAAATTTGTATGTTCTCCATATTAATAAATTTAAATGATTAAATAATTTTCTTTTATTTTTCTTACCATGAGTAGCTAGTTTTCTTTTCTAGGGTATAAAAGGAAGCTATATTTGATCTGGATAATTAATAGTTTTATTTCTTAGATAAAAATTACTCTACTTTGTGTTATTCATGACTAATAATTTCTCTTTTAAAATACTTTATTTTAAATGTTCTGGACGGTTTTCAAACTGTTGATCTTTTATAAACGAAGGAGGTAATACTTTTACGCAACGATGAAAGTTGTATAATCAATTTTAAATGTTATATTTTCCAAAATATAAGATTGGGTTCAAAATTGTTTCGAGTAATTTGAGAGTAGATTTAAGAAATTAAATTGTTAATTGTATAAATATCAAAAATAGTGGAAACCGAAACCCTAGATTTTTTCTTCCTGGTTGATTAATTTGTATAGTTATTTTATCTTTTAATTCATTAATTCATTAAAAATCATTAAATTTTGTTATTAGCACATTAATTGATTAAAAACTAGAAATTGCACTTCTGAAATCCCTGTGGAACGAACCGTACTTGCGTAATGTCTCATCGACAACCGTGCTTTTGCGTATAAATTAAAATCCCATCAATCATATGAAAATAATTCTCTTGAATATTTTTTTTCTTCTCTGTGATTTCTCTCACTTATGTCTGGATCATTTTCTGTGATATTTTCCTTATCCAAGATGTTATTGCTTCATTCTAACTCGAGTAAATATTTTCACCCTTTTTAGACCAGAAAATATATTCTCCCCGTTTTATTATTTATTTTTTTACGAAAGAAAATATCTCACGAGATCGAGATATAAATCTTGTTTTGATTTCTTGTACAAGTTATACTCTTAATAAGGAAAGAATATACTTGTCTTAACACCTTCAAAATCTCCCCAAATACACATTATCATAGATCAAACAAAAGTTTTTCCCGCTAATTTCTCCCTTTGAATTTGATGAAGGAGGTGGGCGCCTTTATCAACATGGTGGGTGCTTTTATCACTTTCTCATCCAATTTTTCCACAATAGTTTATTCTTCCAAAAATAGCTAAAACACAACAATTAAAAAAATTAGTACAAAATAGAATACTAACAATATTCATTTTCGGGACTAATAAAGACACAAATATGTATCTATAAAAAAACAAACAATATTTGCCTAGTTTTCTCTCACTTATTTTATGCAGATGATTGCCTCATATTTGCTAACGCTAATGGCACTGAAGCTAGAAATTAGCTACTATTTTTGAGCAATTCAAGTCAGTCCATAAACTATCAAAAATCTGGCATTACTTTTAGTGGTGGAGTTACTAATCAGGTTGAGAATGAAATTGCCAAAAATTACCATGGAGAACTGTGTTAACTCAATCTGTGCTAACTAGTCTCACTTCTCAGCATATGTCTGCTTTTCCTATTCCTAAAGAATAACTGACAAAATTGATTCTATTCAAATTAGGTTTTGGTGGAACAAGAAAAAAGATAAAAAGGATTTTACGTTAAAAAGTGGAAGGAAGTAACTCAATATAGAACTCTTGGTGGCCTGAATATCAAGCAATCTGATATTATGAATAAGGCCTTATTAGCTAAGTTATAGAGAATGCTACATTTTCCAGATGCCTTATGGGTGCAAATTCAAAAAGGTAAGAATTTTCATGATTCTAACCCCTTGAATGATGAGGTTAGTAATAATGGATCCTGGATTTGGAATGGAGTACATTGAAATTATTAAACTTTATGCTTGTTGGGAGGTATGGGATGTAAAATATATAAATATCTGGAAAAATAGATGGGTACCAACTATTAATACCAATTTGAACTGTCAATTTGTTTCTTTGGATGTGGCTAATTAATGTTTCTTAATTATTGAATATTAATAGTAAGGGTTAATTGACGTTTGGTACTTGGTTTTTGTCCAACATTAGTGCTTGGTCTAATTTTTGTCTAACTTAGAGTTTGATACTTGGATTTGATGTTGACATATGTTGACTCGGTTAAATATTGACTTCTGTTAGAAAATTATTTAAAAAATTATATAAAATGAAATTACTAAATAAATTTACTATTGTACCCTTTAGTTTACTAATATTTACATAATAATTATGTATGGCTAGTAGGAACCCATCTTTCTTCCTTCTCCATGCCCAACACCTGAACCACAACATCATTTTCTCTGTCCCTCCATTAATACCGCTGCAACTACCATCATAACCACCTTCGTCACTTTCTCTGTCTCTTTATCACTACCCTAATAAATCTCAAATTATGTAGAATCCACCACCTGTAGACTCATTTCATACAAGAAAAATCTATCCAACCAACAGATGCATCTCCACTGCTTGTTGAAAACTCAGAATTGAAATCCAAGACTTCTCGATACAGATTCTCACCAATTCAATAATTACCCAAAGTCAGCTGAATCATTATTTATGCCTTAACTCTCTCAAGGACTTCGAATCCCAATTTCAGTTCTATAGATGGTGGATTTTTAGCAAAGGGTAAAATAGTAAAGTCACATTTGCCCAGCAGTAGAAGTGTAGAAATAATAGAATTTTGTATATGCTACTGAACGAGCATCAAAAGCATAAAATTCATATTGAACATTCCGCAAGAGAATTAAAATATCAAACTCTCACTACATGCATCTCACACTAAGCCTGTGGTCTTTCTGAAAGTACATATACGATATTAGAGCTTCACACGGTTGAGCTTTCATATTCTACACACAATATTAGTATTATACGGCTAAGTGCTTACTTCTTCATAACAGTTGGACAACTCCTAGAGGGATTAATCACTAGTATAGAGCAACATTGTCCTCAAAATATCACTGATGCGGATTGCAATTTTTCCCAAGTGATCTCTGAATATACAAAACAAATATCCAAAACACATCTTTGTTCCCGGATGGATACCGATGCTCCTAGATAGATTACCTACTAGTACAAAGCAACTTGATTACTCTCTATATTCTCCGTTTGAATTCCTAGAATGACTTTGTGTCAATATTCAAACCTTAATTGAATAATATTGATTTATGACAAAGCCGCACAAGTTACGCACGAATACACTAAGTTGAAACATCACATATTCGTGTAAGCACCAAGTCGTCGTCACGCCAAATGCAAATCTAAAGCTCCAATTAACCAATCCCTAATATTGGTCGATCTTGAATAACACATCTCAAATATTGGTCGCACTAAAATCCCAATTTGGTCGAAATACAACGAAACCCTAACATTGGTCAACACCAAGTTTCTGACGTATCATCATAATCACCTTGTAAAAACCTAGCAATTATTGTAGGATGGGGCAAAATGTTCCAAACAACATATGTTGCCTTATGTGTCTACTACGACATACTAAAAGGGCATCCTATTCCGAGTAACGGTCTAAGAGATATGGCCTAAACTCTAGATGAACTACAAGATGAAAACTGTCAGAATTTTGTCTAAAAATTCCGGGAAGGTTACTGTTTGCTCCGTTTGACAATTCCGAATTGGGGCTGATCATCCAAAACGGACGTCTTATGAAGAATCTACAACGTTTTTACTAGGCTTCTCTTAAATGTAGCCCATGCATTTATTATCTATAACACATATAAAATAAATGATTAAATTAAACAAACATGCCTTTATGATTATTCAACATAGCCCACAAAACTATGCACAATTCTTATATATATCCCAAATAATTAGCTAAGTTATAGAGAATGCTACATTTTCCAGATGCCTTATGGGTGTAAATTCTAAAAGGTAAGTATTTTCATGATTCTAACCCCTTGAATGATGAGGTTCGTAATAATTGATCCTGGATTTGGAATGGAGTACATTGAAATTATTAAACTTTATGCTTGTTGGGAGGTATGGGATGTAAAATATATAAATATCTGGAAAAATAGATGGGTACCAACTATTAATACCAATTTGAACTGTCAATTTGTTTCTTTGAATGTGGTTAATTAATGTTTCTCAAATTATTGAATATTAATAGTAGGGTTAATTGACGTTTGATACTTGGGTTTTGTCCAACATTAGTGTTTGGTCTAATTTTTTTTCTAACTTAGAGTTTGGTATCTGGACTTGATGTTGACATATGTTGACTCGGTTAAATATTGACTTATGTTAGAAAATTATTTAAAAAATTATATAAAATGAAATTACTAAAAAAATTTACCATTATACCCTTTATTTTACTAAAATTTACATAATAATTATGTATGGCTAGTAGGAACCCATCTTTCTTCCTTCTCCATGCCCAACCCTTGAACCACCACCATCATTTTCCCTGTCCCTCCATTAATACCGCTGCAACTACCATCATAACCACCTTCGTCACTTTCTCTGTCTCTTTATCACTACCCTAATAAATCTTAAATTATATAGAATCCACTACCTGTAGACTTATTTCATACAAGCAAAATCTATCCAACCAACATATGCATCTCCACTCCTTGTTGAAAACTCAGAATTGAAATCCAAGACTTCTCGATACAAATTCTCACCAATTCACTAATTACCCAAAGTCAGCTGAATCATTATTTATTCCTTAACTCTCTCAAGGACTTCGAATCCCAATTTCAGTTTTGTAGATGATGGATTTTTAGCAAAGGGTAAAATAGTAAAGTCGTCTCTGCGTAGTAGTAGAAGTGTTGAAATAATAGAATTTTGTATATGCTACTGACCGAGCATCAAAAACATAAAATTCATGTTGTACATTCCGCAAGAGAATTAAAATATCAAACTCTCACTACATGCATCTCACACTAAGCCTGTAGTCTCTCTGAAAGCACATATACGATATTAGAGCTTCACCCGGTTGAGCTTTCAATATTCTACACACAGTATTAGTATTGTACAACTCAGTGCTTACTTCTTCATAACAGTTGGACAAAAATTTGAACTGTCAATTTGTTTCTTTGAATGTGGTTAATTAATGTTTCTCAATTATTGAATATTAATAGTAAGAGTTAATTGACATTTGGTACTTGGGTTTTGTCCAACATTAGTGTTTGGTATAATTCTTTTCTAACTTAGAGTTTGGTACCTGGACTTGATGTTGACATATGTTGACTCGGTTAAATATTGACTTCTGTTAGAAAATTATTTAAAAAATTATATAAAATGAAATTATTGAACAAATTTACTATCGTACCCTTTATTTTACTAAAATTTACATATAATTATGTATGGCTAGTAGGAACCCATCTTTCTTCCTTCTCCATGCCCAACACCTGAACCACCACCATTATTTTCTCTGTCCCTCCATTAAGAATTTTGGTATCACAGACAAAATAATTTTGACATTTCCACGGTTAGTAATGAATATAATCAGTGATAAATCTGAAGATGATCAACCTTCTGAAAGTCCATGTAACAATGATAAAATTATTCAAACTCCGTGTCATAATAATGATCATTTGCCTATTCAAAGGGAGGAAATTGGGTATGACATATCTATTGTTATAAATGGTGTAACGTACTCAAATGAAAATATTAGGATGTGCACCAATGAGATGGACCTTTTGGAAGAGGATTCTGATTCTGATGATGAGGAGTGTAGGGATTGTAATATCTCGAAGGAGTACACATTAGAGGACGCTCTTACATATGAACCTAATTTTTGGTCTTATGACGACGAGAAATATGAACGACCTTTATTCGAGAATGAAACCAAATTTATTGATTTCTTGGAAGACCCAGTTGAGTTTGTCATGGATTATAATGATGTTGCGATTTCGGTTGAAGCAGAAACTTATGAAGAATGGTTTTTAAAGAATTTGATAGAGAACCAAGACACATATGAGGTAAATAATTGACTTGAGTTCTTTAAGAATGATACTGATCCCATAATACAGTAGAGCACAAAAGGTTTGTCTAATACTTTGTATAGTTCTATATCTTTTGATTACCTTCCCCGATTGAATTAGTTCCCCAAAAGGTTGTTAACCCAATTTTTAAGGAGCTACCTCACTTAGGGTTAGGTATATGTACTACAAAAATTCTTAAGAATTATTTTGCTTCTAATTATCCACCACTAGAAGTGTTTGATTCTAGCATTGTGCAGGTTCACCGAGAGTAACCCAAAGAAGTTCCCTTATTATATGTTCTTTATACACTTCCAAGTGTAGAAAAGACTTAGTGTATGGGAAACTTCCGTAAAATAACAATTTCATTATCTATATCTTATGCTAATCATTGTGGAAGTTGTTATTAGAACTCCATATTGTTATCTGAGTGGATTCCCAGATTTCCAGATTGTTGGTGTACGGACGCTAACTAGACGGTCAGGCTGAGGACGTTAAACTAAGCGTTGAATGGGAGACAACCCATTGGTTTCGTATTTCTATCTTTTAATTTTATCTTTTTCTTAGTTTTTCATATCACATTAGGATTTCCCATCTTGATTTGAGATTGGAAGTACCGATTACATTGAGGACAATGTAAAGTTTAAGTGTCGGTAGTATTTGCATATTTTGCATATAGAGTTTTTAATCTTTTAGTTAGAATTTTCACTTTAATAGGATAATGTTTTTTAAATTTTTGTACAGATTTGCATGAAGACCTCCAACTTTTAGAGATTTTAGAGTCACCTAGTAAACTTCTAGCTAAGTTTATATACAGAGTTCTTACTGAAATAACTGAACTTAGAAATACTGGAGAACTATATTCGGGTTTCTTAGTTGTTGAGAGGTTAGAGCTGACAAAAAGGGAATTAAACCGCCGGTGGCGAATACAATATTAGGGAGCTGATCAATCATTAGTGGAGACTACACATATATGAGTGAGGCACCAGACCTTCAATTCTTTGTAGCTGTCTAAATATTTTCCGTTTAGAATGTTTTATATGCGTAAATTCCATGTAGAATGATAAGCTACCCAATCTCGCACTCCTTCAGCACTACTTTTTGATCTCTTGAGTGCTAATTTTATCAATCATGAGGGTGTCATCAAAATTGCTAAATTACAACATCTCTTGTAATCTTGTTTGCAGTTAGTACCATTCTCTCTCTCAACAATAGGTCCATAGAAACACCATCATCATAAACAAGCGGAGCATCACAAACTCGAAGGAAAGTTGAAAATGTTCAAGGTTTACAAGCAACGGTACAAGAAAGAACAAAATTCAGATTCAAGTGAAACAACAAGACAAAGAACATAATTATATATATATATATATATATATATGTTGAAGATTTATGTACAAAAGCTAAGGAGAACAAAAGATGAGGGTTAATGAATTTTATGATATCGAGACAATACAAGTTGTAAAGAATTAAGTGGTAAAGTCCTTATCCCACGACCATAGTAGTTTCACTGTTCATTTTATTTTATTTTTCAGTTTGTATTTTGAGTTCAAAAAAAAAAAAAGAAAAAAAAGGGAATTGAAAAAAAAAGAAAGAAAAATCATAAAAGAAAAGACAAGAGATTTTTTTTTTATTATTTTAGTTTGTGTTCATTCAATAAGGCCATGGGGAAGAAGACATGTATGAAGAAGTTTCAAGCAACAAGAAATTAAGGAAAAAAATTAGAAATTTTCAAAGTTTTACGAAGTTCAAGAATTCATCATCAGCAGTTGAAGACGAAGACGAAGACGTTTCTATTGGATGCTGTGAGAGTGGTGCTAATTGTAGATTGAACGACAACGTAAGTAAGCATTCCTATCCTCACGTAGTGGTTGATTTCCTTTCTTAGAGGTCACTAGAAAAAAAAGGGGTTCTTCTTAGTCCCACGTTTCTATGGGATAACATTTTCACAGAATTCGGAAGGTTACTTTTCCTTCCCACCATTCAACGTGTGCAAGATTTCTATCTTCATTCTCACCCGCGCATATGAGAACCATAAAGTGCGTCTTTTGAGTGTCGATTTCATAAAACCCTATTGGTGAGGCAGAAGTCGAGGCGGAATGCTTATTCGATCGCTCTTGAGGCTGGATTCTTTCATATGATGGTTTTCTCCTAACTCAAGAGTTAAGCATGAGAATAATGTTCTTTGGAATTTCTAACTTCTTATTGTTAGTGTGCAAAAACTTTATGTCCTCATAGCTCTTTGGATACATGTGAATTTGAAGTATTTGAACCGAGTAGGTTTTGTGGGTATACCTCTTGTAAACCCTCACGAGACTATAACTCGTCCACTAGGGACACCTAGGAGTTTAAAGGCTTGTTGCACATGCTAAGTGTAATCGTATCCTCAACGAAAGGGAGTTGTTGTATTTTATGTTAGTTTAGGATATATAGTTTGCTCGAGGACTAACAAAGTCTAAGTGTGGAGGAATTTGATAGGTGTCTAAAACACCTTGTTTATCATCAATTAATTATGCTTTCTTTGCTATTTTTCTATAAATTAGTGTATATTACGCTTTTTTCTATTTTATAGGTATCATGGAGTCATGTGGAGTAAAAAAAAGAATAATGGTCAAAAAGGGTAAAATCGTCATTTCATGGGAAAGTGTTATTCGCAGCCGGCCATATGCTAAGGGCCGACCCAGCATTTAAGATTTTCTCTGATGATTTTGGCACCCCATTGTTGGTTAAGGGCTGTCACCCTCTTTAACTTTCTTGGCTGCCCATATCTCATTTGGGGTGGTTAAATCCATCTTCTATTCTTAACCTAAATACATTAGGTCTAGTTCCCATATTTCTCTACCAAATCGAGAGCTTGGTCTACACTGATGTTGCCAATTCACGCCGGTTAACCATGGGTGCAGTGGTTCGTTACTTTGGGCTAGGAGAGATTTCGAAGCTCAGGACAAAGAGAGATCTCTTGGGTACGACTCATTAGAGTTTGACAGAGTTTTACAAACAAGAAATTAAAGAAGATGATTTTTTTCTGCCTGGATTCGATGGCTTTGAATCCAAGCATTAAAACACATTCCATATCCAAGACAAACACAGAACATGTAATCATATTTGTTAAGGGTTCGAGATAGATTTGGAGTTCAATTCAAATCGAGAAAGCAAGGTTAGAAGTTGTTACTGTATGATGAAATCAGAGAAGATGGTCGTCGTTTTAGTCGAGAGTTCCCATCAAGTTCAAATGAATCAAAAGAGAAAATCAAGAGAAGAGATGGGTATAAGTTTATTGTCTGGGTTTTGTTGTGGCTTTGAGTGCAGTGAAGATTGGATTGAAGAGAAGATGGTGGTTTAGCTGATGGTAATCTGTTGAGGAGAGAACAGATGGAAATGATGAACCGTGTGATTGAATAATTATGTTTGAATGGTTGGGATGTGTGATATATTGCAGGGAAGGAGTTTGGTTGGTATAAGAAACTAATATAGAACCTACTTCTCCATTACTAGCAGAGCGCAGACAAGATGTTCGAGAAAAGGCCTAGACTAGTTCTGCTGGCAAGTCTGTCATTGAACCAGTGCCTATGCCAAGTCTTGCCGCGACTAACTACGAAGAGTTAAGAGTTAAGACAAAGTTTAGAAGTTGAGATATACAAGGAGATTTGGGTACAGATTTATCTCAATCTTGTAAAGAGTTTTGGTCGTGAAAAATAGCTCATGAGTATGGTTGTTGCCGTTAAACTATGAGATGAATGGTTGAGATTGTGGACACGAGTTAGAGGTCGAGAAGAAGTAGGAGTTGAGTCCTAATCCGATTAGAAATTTCAGGGATTGAAGTCTATAAAAGAATAAAAGCTACAAAACCCTAAGTCATACCTTGGTTGGTTGGCTGTTTTTCACAATACAGAGAGGATACATCAGCTCCGTTCAAACCTACACCACATCATCATCCCTTCCACCTACAGCTTGAGTATACAGACACCATCAGCCACAAAACTACACCTATCAGCCACAAAACTACACCTATCAGATGCTCGACAAAAGTTCAGAAAAGAGTTCCAGGCTTTCATAACAACCAACACCTTGCAATTCTATCAACAGTAAGTTTCCATGTTCACTGCCATATTACCACCAATCCACATCACCATACACCTTGCTGCTTATTTTGGTTTGCTTTGTTGGTTTTGTGTTTAGTTTTCTATTGTCTGTTCTTTGTTTGTCATGAACTGTGTTATTATGTGTAGCTAAATTTAACTAATTACGAGTGATTTCAATATTCCGAGCGTAAATTTTTATTAGTTATCAATTTATCTGGGGTCTTAATTATTTATCGATTGTTTTTACTTTATCTAATGTCTATGGGTAATTCTTAGATTGTTTGGATTACGTGTTAAATTAATCTATTAGTTATTCTATCGCTAGTAGAGAGTCGAACAACGATCTAGACAAGTAGAAATCACAAGACCTTACAGAGGGATTATGTGAAGCAATTGCGTATGAAGATAACACTAGTAAGCAGACCGAGCTTATGCGTTTGATGCTAGGATCAACCTAAATTCATAAACCCTAATGCATTTGACTGGGTTACACATCGAGAGCTTATTCTTATTAGTTCCGATGGATAAAATCTGGTAGTCGAGCACTTCCGTATCCAGTGACACAAGGAGTTTTGCGGATATAAGAGATTATTGTTATTCTACGGTTGGTGATGAATGATTCTGACGAAAGATAGATAAGTATACTGATTCAGTTAACGTTTGATAACGACAAATGAATCCCTAATCACTATTTCTTTCTTATTATTTTATTTTTAATTGTTTTAAACAACCAATCCCCCCTTTAGTATTGTTTTTATTTTAGTTTTGCTAATCTAAATATCATCTCAATTACACAGCTCTCTGTGGGAACGATCCTTACTACCGCTATATTACTAGTTAATTAGTGGGAAATATTTTGATTAATTTGTTGCACTTACGACACCCATCAATGGCCTCTCATGTGGGTATGGATGCTAGAATTTGTTAGGTTTCTGTAGATGTGCACATATTTATACACTAGTATGATCTGTAATGATTTGTTTTAAGTTTATTTTTTGTTTTAAGATTGTCGGGACCATTTTCTGTTTGCTAGTGTTGGCTGATTTTTAGATTGTTTAATTATAATGATAAGATACAATTGTACACATGCTGATTATTAACGTGCATGTAGTTGTACACATGTTGATTATATTGGTTACACTAGTTCTATATGTATTAAATTTAGGGACTCATAAGCTCAAAATGGTATAGCGCCCAAGCCCATCACAAGGTTTGCGGAGGTTGATGGTTCAAATCCATTTGAGTTTCCATGTTATGTTTATACAGTATGGGTAGGTGTGTACATACTGGTGCACCGATGTAATTCCCATGAAATAGATATATTTGTAGGTGAATATGGTTGATTTGTTCCATGTTTTGTAGGTGTGTACATATTGGTGTACCAGTGTAATTCCTATGAAAAAGTAGGTCTGCGTGTGTGGTTATGAATAATTAGTTTTATATACGTTTTGCAGGGGTGTACAAAGTGGTGCACGTGTGAAAAAATGACTGCATAATCTTATGAATTTTTGGTGCTTGTGTACCTTTTTGTACACATAAGATAACCATACAGAGAAAACTAAAATTATAAAAAATAAAAATTATACAGTCATATGAGTACTCTTTTTGTAGATCTCGGAAAGAGCTTTCCAAATATATAAAATATGCAAATTTTGGAAGCGGTTTGAAAGATAAATTATTTTTATATTATTTAAAATTGATGACATCATCATGAGTCACTTTATATTTGGACTAAATTGTAAATTAGGAAGGTTATTTGTGTACTTTTCATATTTCAAATAAATAAAGGACAAATTTGTACCTTGTTAACTTGGTCAGGACTAAACTGCTTATTTTGGGACGTATTTGGACTAAACCGTTTTTTCCCCTAAAAACAAGGCTACATTAGGGACAGGGGCTTATCAAAATTTATGGTGTGTTACAGATTAAATGGATTTAGTGGTGAAAATCGTTAACTTAATGTTTTTATATGTATTTGGTAATCCCGTGGAACTTGGTAACCCTCTCTTTGTGCAATCATGAATAAAAATGCACAAAGATTGCTATTTAGGTTTTTTTTTCAAAGAAAAAGATTGAGATTATGTTAATTAAAAAAAGAAAATAAAAGACATAGATAAGAAACCTGGCTAATTTGAGGCACCCAATAAGTTAAAATAAAAACCCCTTATCCACCATTTTTTGTGAATGATTAATTTATCCCTGATTAATTAGTGTTATTTAGTCAATTAGTAGTTAAATAATCGTGTTAGATGTGAAATTAACTAGTGTTAATTGATCATTAAAACATGAAAATTTCAATTCTTTTGGAATTTTTTTAAGTTCAAGAACAATCGGCCAATAAGACGCTTACACGATGACCGATTGTTCTTAATGTTCTTGATCTATGAAGAACATCAACCAGGAATCGACATATGTTCTTTATTTTTATGACCGATTGTTCTCGATGTTCTTGATCCATGAAGAACATCGATCCAGATCCAATATATTTTTCATGTTTATGACCTATTGTTCACAATCGACGGATACTATCCTCCGCAAGTGCCGATTGAATTTTTTTTCTTCAAAAACTATAGTTTTTTACATAAAAATACGTCCATAATCGGTATATAAGGTTCCCTACATGTGCCAATTGTAAAAAACTCAAGAGTTTTTCTGTAATTTTTTTTACCAGAATCAGTTGATATAAATGCACTTATCATCCGATTGTAAATCTGACAATTTATTCAGCTGATAAGTGCATTTATATCAACCGATTATGACAAATTTTTTTTGCAGAAAAACTCTTGAATATGAGATTTTTAAGGATCTTAAAATGCTAATTTAATTCATGGTATAAATATGATGTTTTTATAGACATGGTAAATAAGATTCGTTCATTCGAGGACTTGTGAAGATTGATTTTAAACCTAATTGTGATTTAAACTAGAAAATAAATAAAAGATGATAACAAATTACGAGAGACTGGGACTCAGGATTCCACCATTATTCATATTCGAGTGATGTATATACCAATTCTTAACAATTATAGCTCTTTTATGGACTCTATTTCTCTGCCAAAGGTAGATTTCTAAAACATTAATTGTAAATCATAAGCATGGCGCATCAAAAACTCCAAGTCTAGCATACACCATCAAACAAAATCACAAATAATTAATGAAAATCATAAATCAATTTAAATTAATGTAAAAAGTCATAAAAGAATTAATATATTTACCACAATCATGAAAAAAGGCTTCGTCCATTGCCCCATTGGTAGGATTTAGCTCATCATGACAAACACTCAATCAAAAGATGAAAACATAGCTCAAAAGTGCTAGAGAAGAAGAAACGAATCAAAAATAATTGACACAATGAATTTGAGACGTTTTATAAACGTTACAAAGAAGAATAAAACAACAACATATATAAGTGTCTCTTTTCTGTGGCTGAAAGGAACAAAAAAGATCACTGATGTATTTACGACGATGTTCTTCTTCTTCTTTACCAGCAACAATGGTTTTTTTTTTCGATCTGATTTTTTTCTTGGATACAATCTAGCATACCCAGCCTCCCAAATGTTCCCACAACTTCTCTATTTATATTAGAGCAATAACACACCCTAATAACTCCTCCAAATCTTCGAATCATTGATATACAAAATTTGGTGTCTTATTTAATCTCATGTTTACATTGCTTTTTCTCAGTTTATGTATTAATATTATCGTTTTGTATGTCTTTAAGTATTTTTGGAGAATTAATTAAATGTGGAAAATTTTTAGAGTAGCTAATTTTATTTTCTAGGGTATAAAAGGAATCTATATTTGATGTGTATAATTAATAGTTTTATTTCTTAGACAAGAATTACTCTACTATTTTTGTTATTCATGACTAATAATTTCTCTTTTAAAATACTTTATTTTAAATGTTCTGGACGGTTTTCAAACTGTTGATCCTTTATAAGCGAAGGAGGTAATACTTTTGTGCAACAACGGAAGTTGTATAATTAATTTTAAATGTTAAATTTTCCAAAATATGAGATTGGGTTCAAAAAATCTTTTGAGTAATTTGAGAGTAGATTTAAGAAATTAAATTGTTAATTGTACAAACATCAAAAGTAGTGGAATCCGAAACCCTAGACTTTCTCTTCCTGGTTGATTAATTTGTATAGTTATTTTATCTTTTTATTCATTTATTCATTAAAAATCATTATTTTTGTTATTAGCACATTAGTTGATTAAAACTAGAAATTTCATTTCTGAAATCCCTGTGGAACGAACCTTAGTTGCATACTGTCTCATCGACAACCGTGCTCTTGCGGTTTACTTTGTTTTCTCTTTTAGATTTTACTTGAGTATTTTTCTTAGCTTTGATGTGCAGGTGATCCTTTATAATAATTGTGGAAATTACCTACCAAAAAAGGTAAGTAATAATACCCAATCTTTTAATTCATTAATTTTTAGATTTTTCATTAATTTTTTTTAGGAACAATTTGTATATCTTATAGATTTTACTTTATTTTGTATATAAAAAAAACACGTGTATACACCAATTGCACCGTCAGACTACCAATTCTTAGGAAAACTCGTGGAAAAGTAAACTGAACCCGTGCCTTGGGCCTTATGGGAGTTATCATCCGAAATTCCACAAGCCTTAGCCTCGTACCTTTGACCAGTCTTTGAATGTAGGTATATTTTGATAAGGTAACCTGAGCATACCTATTTTAGTCGAACCTGCATTTGAACGTTCACAATAAAAAATGTCGATATGGTATTACGAGGACCAATACAATGATTATCGACCAAAATTTCAAAATGGACATTACCCGTACTATGACCATAGTGTGGATAGTACTTGGGACCACTACCAACCTTCTGAAGGTTATGGTTCATACCATAGTGATCCCAATTACTATTCACACGATCACCAATCATACGAATGGGTAAATGAGCAATATTATACTGAGTAAAATGCTAGTTCTCCATCTTTAGAAGATGCCCTAAGGCATTACATGAAAACGTCAAAAATTCTTGAGTCTTCGTATGCTTCTTTGGATAATAAACTCAATCAATTTGCTGAAACTGAACGGAAGCGTGCATAGAAAGAACAAAAAGATTTGCAGCTATGGGTACTGCTCTTACTAAACTTAATACACGTTTAGATGAAATTGAAGAAGAAGAGCGGTTAGCTGCTAATATGTCTCAAAAGGAACTTAATTGCCAAAATAGTGTTTCCAATTTTACCCTTGATATTAATGATGAATAATTACTTAATCTAGAGGATAAAGTTAGAGTTGACAACACTACTTATTTAGATAAGGTTCAATCATCTTCATATTATTATGATGATGAGGAGAATGTCGATGAAGAATTTGAAATTCGTAGTCATAATGACGAGGAAATTGTCACAACAATTGAGCTTCATGATGATAATTGTGTTTCTCGTTCCAATCCTAATAGTATTGATGATTATTTACCTATTCAAGGATTTAACTAGAGATACCATCATTATATACGGTGAGATATTTCCCTGTTATTATGAAGATGATGATGGTTTAGAAGAGCGAGTTTATCCTGAGATTAGTATTTTAGAGTCCAACGATTCAGGAACAATAGTCTCAAACCAAGATGATAGACCCGTAGTGGATTTGAATATGAGTGAAGGAAACCCACCCTATTATGACCTAGATAAAATAATTGACCATTTTCCTAAATCTGATTTATAAATTAAGGAAATTATGACTAGTTTGTCCAAGGACACATACTACTATAAGTTTGTGGGTGAATACCATTCTCCCTGTGGTTTACCTTTGACTCTTATAAAGGTGCCTCACTTGGGACTTGATGTTTGTGCTTCCACCATCTTAAGAGATTATCTTCAAAAATTGTTTCCTGAACCTGATTATGTCCAGAAAGAAATTCAGTTTTTAGAAACCCATCATCCTGTTGATGTGGTTTTCCCGGTCCATGATACCATAATTGACTTTGTTGTCCCACCAATAAAATCAGATTACTATAGAAAATTTGAATCGACACATTTTCTTAAAAATGACCACCACGCTCGTAAGTTGTATGAGTCAAATCCAATTGCTTTAAGGATCCACAATTATTTCGATTATTGTTGTATGATTCGTAAATTCTGACTAAGCATTTCTTGGTCTGGCTGAAGACTTTAAACTTAGCGCTCTATGAGAGGAAAACCATATGCTTTTGGTACACGTGCTGGTAATATATTTCCTTATCTCTTTTAATTTACTCGGTATTTCTCTTTGTTCATGCTTTCATTCATCTATCTTTAGAACATCGATGACTATGATCAATTTAAGTTGGGGGTAAGGGAGAAATTTTTTAAAAAAATTAGTTGTACCAAAAACTCAAAAATTTAGAAACTTGTGAATAATTCAGGATGACATTGACTAATCTAAGTAAATGGAAACAAACCTCTTGGCTGTAGGAGTTGAGGGACCCAGCTAAGTGGTCAATTCATAAAAGGCCAAAGCTCAGGTGTTAGAAATAACATGATAGTCGTCACCATATCACGTTTTGTTTTTATTTTTACAACCTATAATATTTCTCTAAGTGATTTGGTGGGGCACTAGTATCGCCTTGGTGTCGCCAAGATGAAGTAGAATGATTGAGAACAAGCCCATTATTTTAATTTAACTTGACCAATAATTAAAAAAAAATGACACTTGGTTAGCAATATGTGTGTGTTCTCCATGTTTCCGTTTCCTAAGCAAGCGTGGAAAGCAGGATCCATGGGAGCTATCATGTAATCTGCTGAGAAGGAGCATGAACTTAGATTCAAAAGATCTAATCATGTTGTCGAAAATAAAAGAAATAAAAATAATAATAATTGTATATATTCAATAAATCGACCACTGGGGCCCTTGTATATACCAGATGAGTTGATACTAGATTTAGGATTCAGACCAGTGGGTGCGTATCTCAATCTGTTCGGGTTCATCTTGACATGATTATTCATAAAGATATTATGGAAACACCGTTCACCTTAGTCAATGCGCACACTTCTATCTCCATATTCATCTCCTTAAGCTATTTCATGTGATTGTGGTTTCTTAGATTGCGAGTATCGTGGTCCATTGTACGACTTTCTGAGTAGAGCTTTGTTTTCTTTTATATGAATTTTAGTATGCTTGAGTGCAAACTTGTGTACACAAATTGGATTGAAAATAAGGCAATTCCTCCCATAGCCAAAGAATTTTGTATCCAACTAAATAGCCTGTTTAGTGTCTACCATCAATCGTTCATAAGTAGATAAATGTTGAAGTTTTGTGGGTATATCTCTTGTAAACCCTCACGAGACTAAAACTCGTCCGATAGGGACACCTATGGGGTTAAAGGCTTGTTGCACACAAGATAAGTGCAATCGCGATGTATGCGAAAGTGAATTAGGATTTTTATTTTTAGATTAGTTTTGCTCGAGGACTAGCAAAATATAAGTTTGGGGTATTTGATAGACACAATTTTGTGTCTTATTTAATTAATCTCATATTTACATTCATTTTTCTCAATTTATATACTAATATTATTGTTTTGTATGTCTTTAGGTATTTTTGGAGAATTAATAAATATGAAAAAAATGGATTAAAAAGTGATAAAGGCACCCTTATTATGGTTAAAGCGCCTATGAAGTTTGTAAAGGCACCCACCTCTTTGAAATTCAAATAACAATTGGAGGGAAAACTTTTTTCTCGATCTTTGAAGTTGTTAAAAGATTGTTTTGGAAAGATTTGGAGAGCTAAGGTAAGATACACTCTTGCCTTATATAGAGGATATGTACACAAGTTTAAACACGTAAAAAAATCAAGACCGAATTTCGTCAGATTTCATCTCGAGCAAAAACAGGGTGGAAGAAATATTCTCGGTTTTAAAGGATATACTCTCAGATTTTATTCCCTTGGGTTATGACAAGGAAACAAGGTAACAACAAGCATCACCGAGATCTTATCTTAAAAGAAAATCAGTTGGAAGAGGAAATAAAATCAATCACCGATCTGCCAAAGAAGTGATTCTCATTAACGGGAAGAACTCACGATATTTAGAGTTGTAGGAGTGTTCTATTGAATAAAAGTACCAAAAAAAATCAAAAAATGGAAGAAATGGAAGGCCGGCTCTGCTAGAAATCAAAAAATAAAAAATACCAAAAAAAAGTTTCGCTGCTACAGTCTGAGGAGAAAAAGAAGAAGGAAGAAGAAGAACATAAGGCAGCAAGCAACTATCGCTTATTTCCGTTGCCTTACTTTTAATTTCAACATCTTTTGTAATGGTTTTCTGAACAGTACTTGCGACAGTTTTAAAGCTAAAGCACCAAGCAGCAGTCGTTCTTTAACTTCCCCAACGAACATCCTTTCTAAACTGCAGCTGGGGTTAGTTCTTTATCTATTGAACTTTGGGTTAGTCGTTTATTCAACAAGAAATAAACGAAAAATCGTAAGTTCTCCATATTAATAAATTTAAATGATTAAACAATTTTTTTTTATTTTTCTTGTCATGAGTAGCTAGTTTTCTTTTCTAGGGTATAAAAGGAAGCTTTTTTTGATGTGTATAATTAATAGTTTTATTTATTATACAATAATTACTCTACTATTTGTGTTATTCATGACTAATAAATTCTCTTTTAAAATGCTTTATTTTAACTGTTCTGGACGGTTTTCAAACTGTTGATCTTTTCTAAGCGAAGGAGGTTATACTTTTGTGCAACGATGAAAGTTGTATAATTAATTTAAATGTTATTTTTTCCAAAATATTAGATTGGGTTCAAAATTATTTTGAGTAATTTGAGAGTATATTTAAGAAATTAAATTGTTAATTGTACAAATATCAAAAGTAGTGGATTCCAAAACCCTAGACTTTCTCTTCCTGGCTGATTAATTTGTATAGTTATTTTATCTTTTTATCCTTTTATTCATTTCATTCTTTTGTTATTAGCACATTAGTTGATTAAAAACTAGAAATTGCACTTCTGAAATCCCTGTGGAACGAATCGTACTTGCGTACTGTCTCATCGACAGCCGTGCTCTTGCGGTATAAATTAAAATCCCATCAATCATATGAAAATAATTCTCTTGAATATTTTTTTTCTTCTTTGTGATTTCTCTCATTTACGTCTGGATCCTTTTCTGTGATATTTTACTTATCCAAGATGTTATTGCTTCATTCTAACTCGAGAGTAAATATCTTCACCCTTTTTAGACCAGAAAATATATTCTCCCCTTTTATTTCTTATTTTTTTACGAGAGAAGATATCTCACGAGATCGAGATATAAATCTTGTTTTGATTTCTTTTACAAGTTATACTCTTAATAAGGAAATAATATACTTGTCTTAACACCTTCAAAATCTCCCCAAATACACAGTCAAATTATCACAGATCGAGCATAAGTTTTTCCCGCCAATTTCTCCCTTTGAATTTGAAGAAGGAGTTGGGTGCCTTTATCAATATGGTGGGTGTCTTTATCATTTCTTGAGGGTACCTTTATCACCTTTTCATCGAATTTTTCCACAATAGTTTATTCTTCCAAAAATACCTAAAAACACAACAATTGACAAAATTAGTACAAAATAGAATATTAACAATATTTATTTTCGGGACTAATAAAGACACAAATATGTATCTATCAAAAAACAAACAATATTTGCCCAGTTCTCTCTCACTTATTTTATGCAGATGATGCCTCATATTTGCTAAGGCTAATGGCACTGAAGCTAGAAATTAGCTACTATTTTTGAGCAATTCAACTACTATTTTGATCAGTCCATAAACTATCGAAAATCTGGCATTGCTTTTAGTGGTGGAGTTACTAATCAGGTTGAGAATGGAATTGCCAAAATTACCATGGAGAACTGTGTTAACTCAATCTGTGCTAACTAATCTCACTTCTCAGCATATGTCTGTTTTTCCTATTCCTAAGGAGATAACTGTCAAAATGGATTCTATTCAAATTAGGTTTTGGTGGAACAAGAAAAAAGATAAAAAAGGATTTTACGTTAAAAAGTGGAAGGAAGTAACTCAACATAGAACACTTGGTGGCCTGAATATCAAGCAATCTGATATTATGAATAAGGCATTATTATCTAAGTTATAGAGAATGCTACATTTCCCAGATGCCTTATGGGTGCAAATTCTAAAAGGTAAGTATTTTCATGATTCTAACACCTTGAATGATGAGGTTAGTAATAATGGATCCTGAATTTGGAATGGAGTCCAAAGGTCTTAAAATTATTAAAATTTATGCTTGTTGGGAGGTAGGGTATGTAAAATATATAAATATCTGGAAAAATTAATGGGTACCAACTATTGATACCAATTTGAACTGTCAATTTGTTTCTTTGAATGTGGTTAATTAATGTTTCTCAATTATTGAATACTAATAGTAAGGGTTAATTGACGTTTGGTACTTGGGTTTTGTCCAACGTTAGTGTTTGGTCTAATATTTGTCTAACTTAGAGTTTGGTACCTGGACTTGATGTTGACATATGTTGACTCGGTTAAATATTGACTTCTGTAAGAAAATTATTTAAAAATTATATAAAATAAAATTACTGTCGTACCCTTTATTTTACTAAAATATACATAATAATTATGTTTGGCTAGTGGGAACCATCCTTTCTTGCTTCTACATGCCCAACACCTGAACCACCACCATTATTTTCTCTGTCCCTCCATTAATACCGCTGTAACTACCATCATAACCACCTTCGTCACTTTCTCTGTCTCTTTATCACTACCCTAATAAATCTTAAATTATGTAGAATCCACCACCTGTAGACTCATTTCATACAAGCAAAATCTATCCAACCAACAGATGCATCTCCACTCCTTGTTGAAAACTCAGAATTGAATTCCAAGACTTCTCGATACAGATTCTCACCAATTCACTAATTACCCAAAGTCAGCTGAATCATTATTTATGCCTTAACTCTCTCAAGGAATTCGAATCCCAATTTCATTTCTGTAGTTGGTAGATCTTTAGCAAAGGGTAAAATAGTAAAGTCACCTATGCCCAGCAGTAGAAGTGTAGAAATAATAGAATTTTGTATATGCTACTGAACGAGCATCAAGAGCATAAAATTCATATTGTACATTCCGCAAGAGAATTAAAATATCAAACTCTCACTACATGCATCTCACACTAAGCCTGTAGTCTTTCTGAAAGTACATATACGATATTAGAGCTTCACCCGGTTGAGCTTTCAATATTCTACACACAATATTAGTATTGTACGGCTAAGTGCTTACTTCTTCATAACAGTTGGACAACTCCTAGATGGATTAATCATTAGTATGTAACAACATTGTCCTCAAAATATCACTGATGCGGATTGCAATTTCTTCCCAAGTGATCTCTGAATATACAAAACAAATATACAAAACACATCTTTGTTCCCGGATGGATATCGATGCTCATAAATAGATTACCTACTAGTACAAAGCAACTTGATTACTCTCTATATTCCCCGGTTGAATTCCTAGAGTGACTTTGTGTCAATGTTCAAACCTTAATTGAATAATATTGATTTATCACAAAGCCTGACAAGTCGCGCACGAATACACTAAGTTGAAACATCACATCTTCGTGTAAGCACCAAGTCGTCGTCACGCTAAATGCAAATCTAAAGATCCAATTAACCAATCCCAAATATTGGTCGATCTTGAATAACACATCTCAAATATTGGTCGCACTAAAATTCCAATATTGGTCGAAATACAACGGAACCCTAACATTGGTCAACACCAAGTTTCTGACGTATCATCTTAATCACCTTGTAAAAAGCTAGTATGGGTGTAGGATGGGGATTTTTTTTTTAAATAACATATGTTGTCTTATGTGTCTACTACGACATACTAAAAGGGCATCACATTCTGAGTAACGGTCTAAGAGATATGACCTAAACCTTATATGAACTACAAGATGAAAACTGTCAGAATTTTATCTAAAAATTCCGGGAAGGTTACTGTTTGCTTCGATTGACAACCGAAACGATTTCTAAACCCAAATACTTCCGTGTACGGAGAATATTAACGATTTTACAATTCCGAATTGGGGCTGATCATCCAAAACGGAAGTCTTATGAAGAATCTACAACGTTTTTACTAGGCTTCTCTTAAATGTAACCCATGAATTTATTATCTATAGCCCATATAAAATAAATGGTTAAATTAACCAAACATGCCTTTATGATTATTCAACATAGTCGATAAAACTATACACAATTTTTATATATATCCCAAATAGTTACATAAACTATCAAATTCTTATATCAACAAAGTTAATTACCTAATTTTCATAGTTAAGTTTATGTAAGATTTTTGTCATAATTGATGATTTTAAATAATAGTCAATACCCTAAACCAGTTTAACCATGATTGAGAAAAAAGAACATTATCTTAGAAAATAACTTTTATAGATTATGTTTACGGAAATTTAAAAAAATCTAAGAAAAAAGTATAAAGATCCTTACTTCATTCTACTTGGATTGGTGTTGTGCTGGAGATTTTTAATTGAATATTAGAATTAGTTGACATTGTAATTTAATTTGGACTAAAGAAAGAGTTTGAATTTAGTTTGAATTTTGGGAAAAGTTGGAATTAAGGTTTATAATTGGTAAATTTATAAGAACATAAGGAGCAGAATTACAATTATTGGGTTAAGTTTGATTTTGGAGGAAAATATAAATTAGGGTTTATAATTGGTAAATTTGTAAGAATATTTAGATAAGAATCACAATTATTTTGAATTATAATTTAATTTTGATTTAAAAAAAATATTAGGGTTTATTTTGATTTTGGGAAGAAGTAGTATTTAAGTTAATTATTAGTAAAGAATTAAGACTTGTTTGGTTTTTCGTTTTGACTAATACTTTTTGGACTAAGATAATAAATGCATGGGTTACGTTTAAGAGAAGCCTTTTACTAAAAGACGTCATGTCTGAATTTTTCGGGCATAAAGGCTATTACCCACGGGTGTAAATAACAATAATGGTCTTTGAAGCAATAGCTTTAAAAAGCAATAGTTCGAAAGAGCAACAACTTTGAAGAGCGATAGCTTTAAAGAGCAAATAAAAGGAGGGACTTAAAAATAATAAAAGATAGAAAGTTAGCCGGTCCCTACTCATATATTTTTTTAGGTTTTGTTATTTTATCTTAGGGTTTCCTCTTTCTATTGAAATTTTTTTGCTCCTTCAATCAAATTCAAAAATTCCAAATAGCTTCAGAGACCAAAAAAGCTGCGCACAGTAATATAAAATGGTCCCGCAACTATATAATATATTAAAATATCATTATTTTAATATTTCCAAAATTTTGGTCTTCACATCAATTGGTTTTTACACCAAAATTCTCCCTCCTAAATATTATCAAAATACTGTTAGAGAGATGACGTGATACACGAAGCATGGTCCCGCGACTACCAAAATCGTGCTCTACCAAATTTGTGCTTCAAAACCCATAGTCGGTCACACCATTGGTCGGTTATCTACCTTGGTCGGTCATCCCTTTCTCTCTCAGAATTTCCCTCTTCTCTAGTCGGTCTCCCTACTAGTCATTCATCTGCCATGTTAGGGTTTTATTAATCAATTGAGGAAAATAATTTAATTGGTCCTGCTACTAATAATTAAAATAACCTTAATTTATCTTACTCTGACGAAATTAAATATTTTACAATTGCTAATACTGGCACTCATACGAGTTGACACGCATACGAGCTGGTACTCACACGACTTGATGCTCATACGACTTGATACTTATATGAATTCGCTTGACATATCAAACATTGTAAAATAACACACACACACACAAACATATATATATATATATATATATATATATATATATATATATATATTGATATTTGATCGATCCAGCAATCTCATTAGACATAAGCCTACTGATCCAACAAGATCATCCGAGTATCATTGTTGCCTCAGCTGACACAACGATATGCCACAACTACCAATGTCAATATCAATCAGACTCTTTACGTCTATGATCTATTAAGCATCACTGTTTGTTTCAGCATACACCTCATGCTTCGTCCATCAATGAGTCAACATGCTAGACTCATCAATATGCTAAGACTGACAGTCTAGCTAGGTTAACAACTGACCAAATAGTACACGTTTGTAAAATAAACTTAACCATGCTCGAGACATCAATTATATCACATGGGGGGATATTCACTAGGATTTTGGTCTGGCGACCTACAACATATGCGGTGTATCAATACACCCATGATGAGAAAGTATAAAAAGTCGTGTAGGAAGTTAAGGAAGTGAATGGAATAATTGTTGTACAACTGTCAAATCCCATTAACATGATGAAGTCGGTTTTCACCATGATTTCCACTTCTCTACTATTCCACTTCTTTGCAACTTCCACCGCTTACGAGATCAATGTGTTAACTTCCACTGCTATAAATAGGTTCTTCAACCTATCGACAGAAATACAAGAGTTTTATCTCATAAGAGCTAGAAAGATCACATAAGTATCATCTTAGAGATTCTCAGAAAACTCGTACTTCTGACTTTTGTCTTCACAATAATTCAAAAACATACCATCATTAACATTCAATCTCATTAATCTCAATACCTTCTCTGCTTCCCTCCCTACAAATCAACCCTTCTCCTTCCTTTGTGGCCGAAACGAAATTGAAAAAGTCATTCCTTGATTTAGGCCAATTGTGTACAGATTGATTTATCGAATCTTAAAAATATTTATACAGTACAAATGTTTGGTATTTAAAAAATTTTCTCTTCAATCAATTTGCTTCAACTAACAACAACCTACTCCATCATTTTCCCCTTTTTCTTAAATCGTTTTTACCCACAAATAAGTTCATATCCAGAAATCCCCAAAATTCAATTGAAGAGAAACCATAATTTCAGACTTTATTGTAAACAATCAAATACAAGCATCAAGATCCATTTGTTAAAAGGGCATCAAGCATATTCTACTTCTTATCAAAACAGAAGAGAACCTCATTTCTTATCCAAGCAGCTGTTCATTCTCTATTCAATTTTCTTTTTAGTTTAGGTTGGTAATGAAATCAAAATTTATGGTGGGAAATTGATACAATACAGAGGAACTGTTGTGATGGTGGCGAGTTTTAGAAATCAAGTGGATGAAATATTAGCTGGCAGAGAGGGGAAAACAGTGTGTGTGAATCAGAAGGAAAAAGAAAGTGAATATAGGGTTGCTGATGGTTTTGAGAATGTGAGATGTAGAAGATGAAACAAAAAACAACATCAATAGATTCTAGGATCTTGGATGTGAATTGAGATTGAGTTGGAGCTGTTGCTGATGGTTGATGCATGGAAGATGGTTGAACCGAGAAAAAGAAGATCTCTCTGTTGATATGGACGATTCTTATAATGAGACAGAGTGTAGAAGTTCATGAACGATTTTCTTTGTACAATGCTTATATTATTTGCAGGGATCATGTTGGAAAAAGGGACTACCTCTCCCAAATAGTAGGTTTGATAATTCTGTGGAAAGACTTTCTCTTATCAAAGTAAGGAAGGATGATGGTTTAACAAAGCAAGTTCCCTGTCAAGCAAAAGATAGATCGACATTGGTTTTGGTATTGTCACTGCTTTTAGGCTGCAATGGAGGTGGAGTAAGAATAATAGATAATGGAGGAGAAGTAAAAAGAGTAAATAATTAGGGTTAATGTAAATTTGATCTTTTAATCGGGACCGTAGGATAAAGGGTTTTATTAGTTTGATCGTCGACCCACTTCAGGGGTACACTTGTAAACTCAATATTTTTTTAGGATTTTTGTAATACAAAATTAATTAAAGTCTGGTCAAACACAGTCAATATAGGTCAACATCAAGTCCAGGTACCAAACTCTAAGTTGGAAAAAAGTTAGACCAAATACTAATGTTGGACAAAACCCAAGTACCAAACGTCAATTAACCCTAATAATAAATATTAGAATGTGCAGGTACTTCAAGCTCTTTTTGATGAACAAACTGTTCAGAAAATCTTAGAAATTAGAATTCCCTTTGATTGAAAAAATTATATTAGATGACAACCAAGTCCAAATGAACAATTCACTGTCAAATATGCTTATAGAGCTATTCTAAACACTAGAAACCAAGTTTCTAGTTTAGTTAATAACATTCCGATCTCTTGGAATCACTTATGGAAATCTGAATTGCTTAACAATATTCTTTTTTCTTCATTTGGAAATGCTTGTAGGATTGTTCACATATCAGTAAGAAAATAGCTAGATGTTGTAACTCTATCAACATTTTTTGCCCTATGTGGAACAATGAAAGCATGCACCATCTTCTTATTAATTGCTCCTTTGCTTGTAGGGTATGGAATGCATTAGACATCAACTTGGGAAGAGGCTTGAGAAACCAAAATTTTAAAGTTTGGTTAATTAGTATGTTTCAAGTAAATATCCAAAGGGGGCATTACAAGAAAAACGGGTTTAAGCGTTTAAAATATTAGCAAGAGCTCGAAAATTTAGTCGCTTAAATAGTTTAAGCGTCTAAAATCGCAATTGGCAAAAATTTTGGCGGCAATAAACATGTGTCCACTATTATTTAGCAACGAAAAAAATACACTTAATCGCTAGATCCTTTGTTCAAGTAATTTATAGCAACTAAAATAATGAACATGTAGCTATTCACTTTGAGGCACCGACTCGTAGCAACAACAAAATAAATTGGTTGCTCAAACCTCTCTCAGCAACTAAGTTTGAGCCACAACCAAATATGTTTAATTGCTAGACCTGTTTTTCAAGTAACTTATAGCAGCTAAAAGTTGACCAGGTAGCTATTCACTTTGAGGCACCGACTCGTAGCAACAACAAAATAAATTGGTTGCTCAAACCTCTCTCAGCAACTAAGTTTGAGCCACAATCAAATATGTTTAATTGCTAGATCTGTTTTTCAAGTAACTTATAGCAGCTAAAAGTTGATCATGTAGCTATTCACTTTGAGGCACCGACTCGTAGCAACAACAAGATAAATTGGTTGCTCAAACCTCTCTCAGCAACTAAGTTTGAGCCACGACCAAATATGTTTAATTGCTAGATCCGTTTTTCAAGTAACTTATAGCATCTAAAAAAGTGATCATGTAGCTATTCACTTTGAGGCACAGACTCGTAGCAACAGAAAATGAATTGGTTGCTCAAACCTCTCTCAGCAACTAAGTTTAAGCCACCACCACATGTTAAAAAATGAATTACTTGAGGGAGAAAGATAGACCGTGTGATCAAAATCCATCAACGCTTTATATCTAGTTCTATCTAGTCATACGGATTGTGATCCGTGTGACTCATTGGAAAAAAATCATATCTGTCCATTTTAGTACGATTATACTTAGTTATAACACCCTTTTTTGATTATTTTTTAATTATTTTTGTCTAAATATTATATATATATTTTAATTAGTAAAATATTCGTATATTTTAATATCGAGGAATATGTATTTATGGAAGAAAATAAAATTAATAACCTGAGAAAAAATCCAAAGAATAATGATTTCCCAAATCTATATTTATATCCATTGGGTCAGATATTTTTGGCTTTCTATTGGCCAGACAAACAATTTAAGGATCATTGTGTCTGTATGTTTTAGAGTTAAAAAACGAAAATAATGTTTGTGTTTAAATTACTCCATTTTTGGTCAAATTGATGAATAATGAATAAAATTTGGTGAGATTTAGAAATATTCAATAAAATTGTTTACCATTAGACTTAAGTGTACAATTTAGGGTCCTTTTTAACAACTACTTGATACTAAAAAAGATTTCATTAACCTCCATAATTAGCGGGATTAAGGATCCTATTTGAAAACTCTGGAGAAACATCATTTAATAAAAGAAAATTTTTTCCCTTCTTTCCCACACCGAAAATAAGCGTAGTTGGAAGTAGTTGTGAGTCTTGTTACATATGGTGGTAGGACAGTGGAGTGAAAGCCACACCGAAAATAAGCGTATGGTATGCATGATATGAAGTTTGTGAGAATTACTTTTAATAGCAAATGTTTGGATGCACAAATTGAAAAAAATTTAACATGAGTCGTTTAAATTAACTATAATTTGGTTATATTTTTTTTTGTTTTGGTGTGTTTATCAGTTCTATTTTATCTTTTAATAGCAATTTATCTACAAATTTGCCTTAACAAGTAGATATTCGTTATAAAAAAATACAAAGTTTTGATCCTATCTTATGTACTCAGTCCGACTTATCTCAGTTATCACTTATCATACCAAATAAAACCAAACAAGCAACTTGAAGGTGAATCAAAAATAAAATTGATTGAGCACATAAAACGTGACTAGAGCTGTTCATGGCCGGTTTCGGTTCGGTTTCTAGCCAAACAAAACTGATAATACAAAAAAAAATACAAAAATAATTAGTGTTAACTACTTATGCTTAAAAAACAAGCAGGCCTGGAAGATCCTGCAACATCAACAAAGTGCAAATTTAAAACCATTGATCATTAGATTCATTATTGCTCCATCTTCAGGATTACAAAGTGCAAATTTAAAGTTAAAGTAGCTAAATAACATACATTAGTACAATTAGAGTTAAAGTAAAAAGGCAGTGCGGGTAGCTCCAAATGACTGGCTCAAGCTCCCTTGAATCTACTTCAGACAGTGCAGGTAATACAGAAATAATAACTAGCTCCAGCTCCAGCTCCCTTGAGAGACCTTTGAATGTTTTTGGATCGAGATGATAAAGAGATGAAGATCCATCAGTCCCAAATAGGACTTTTCCATCTGTTGCCAGTCCCCATCCATTCTTCATTCCATGTGTAAACTTGATAATCTAAATTAAGAAAATGAAATGAGTCTGTTAACATTATACCGTAACATAATGTTCTAATAAACATCAGCAATAGTACAAACAAAAGAGAAGCACAAACCTTGCTGAGATTATGTCGATCATATATGAAACCAGCTGGTTCCAACCAAATTACTTGGATTAACCTACAAAAACAGTGTGAAGTTCAACAAAATTACAACCATCACATTCAAGTTTGGGCAAGGTAATGTACCACTAAATAGGTAAGGTAAAATAAGTAAACAATACCTATACTTTTAACTCTAAATCATTCCCAGTACAAACAAATTTAGTATAAAAATAACTGTAACTAATAAGTACTCCTCACGTACCTACCGTCAAGTAAAGAACTGAAAGATGTACAATCACCTCTGGTAACACCAAACTGCAATGAGCCATCAGTGTTGATAAGAATAAGTGTGGATAAGTCGCGGGTTATCTATTAAAGTTATTCATGGATGCAAACATAATAGCTAAGCGTCCAATAATCGTTATTGCAGGTACAGGCAGTAGCCATGGTACATTTCCAATGAAGCAACTTCCAACTATCTGGTACACAGTAACACCAATACAGCAGAACACTGCCCAAATGTTATTCAGGAATCAGAGAACAAAAACTGATAGCTGCTTAGACAATAATTAACAGGGGAACATCACATTCCATACCTTTTGAGGACATAAAATATTCACACTTTCCACAACATCCAGATTACAGATGGCAACATCATGTCCTGTTTCATCACACCTTGTTCAAATTACAGTTGCACGTACAGGACATTAGTTAAGGTACAAAAACAGAGTTACTAATGAAAATGCAATACTTATATTGTTGTACAACAGAAGATTATAGTTAGTTTCCGCTGGCATCGGTAAGCCAAAGTCCCCCATAACACAACATTTAAACTTCTTCCAAGCAATAAGCAGATCCTAAAACAAAACCAAAAAAATTGAAGCCAGAAATTGATTTATAAAAATAAAGAATGCAGTGAGAGATTGCACACTTATTTCAAACCCAATAAATGTTCAAAGACATATGGTTCAATCAGCTCCTGTATGGATGGTAGCTTAATCCACAAATCCAAATCCAAATCGTAATGAAATAGATAAATAAAAGTTATCCAACGATTCCAACCCATAACACCTATGTCTCAGGAAAGACAAGAATATGCTCATAAACCATTCATTTCTACTGCATTTTTTACAAGATTTAGATAGAAAAGAAATAGACATTTTACATGAATGCAAACAGATACACTCATAAAAAGATACCTGCTTAAGAATAATGACCAAGCTCCTAATTTCATTTAGCGTGAGTGGCTTCTCCTGCTCATAAAATTCATCATTACCGACTAACAGGAGCATGTGCCTGGAAAAACGCCAAAAATAGGAAAAATTGTTGATCAAATTCATCATTACTTTGGTGCAGGTGAATAAGTGATGGTACATGGGAGGATTTTGATGGGTTAATAACTGGAGATGTGATGCTGAAAAGGATGAATTTGGTGGTGCAGATACTGGAGAAGGAGATGAAGTTGGAGTTTTGACCGAAAGAACAACAAAAGTCAGGTTTAAGCCTTTGGGAACAAATACCGTTTCTGAGCAACAACAAAATCAAAACCGTAAGTTCTTAGGAAAAATAAACCCCAAATTGAACACCATTATCTCTATCATCGACATAGAAAACTGAAAGAAAAAAAAAACTTAAACCCTAACTCTAACTTTGGTACAGAAACACCCAAAATTTCACAGCAAAGTATTTATACAAAACCCACAGAGATATGCAGAAAACAGAAAAAAAAGAAGAGATTTCGGAGATTTGTAAAAATTCTAACTCTAAATTCTCTAATTTTAACTAGAAATCTTAACTCTAAAATCCCGAATTTTAAAAGAGATTTGGAGAACAGGGAAAACGAATCAAACCCATGGAAGAAAACATAAAAACATGAATATCCATAATTATTTAAAAAAATAAAGTAAAATCAGAAACAAGATATCCCAATTTTGCATCCATTAAAACCAGTGGATATCTCTATTATTTGCAAGAGAACAGGGAAAACAGAGTACACCCTTTTGGGACTTTGTTTTAGTATTCTATTGAAGGAATCTGAACTATTGAAGAGAAGGGTTTTCGGTATTGTCGATACCCTGAACCCTCTTCCACTAAGTCGGAATCTTCGTCGATAACCTGAACCCTGAACTCCAAAATCTGCCTTAATAACCTCTTCCACTAAGTCGGAAT
>JAJJMC010003991.1:15261153-15309098 GCA_023531435.1 Papaver californicum
TTAATAACCTCTTCCACTAAGTCGGAATCTTCGTCGATACCCTGAACCATGAACTCCAAAATCTGCCTTAATAACCTCTTCTACTAAGTCGGGATCTTCGTCGATACCCTGAACCCTGAACTCCAAAGTTGATTTGTTGTTTAGGGTTTTCTTTGGGGCGGAGGATTAGAGAGCAGAACCGAAAAAGTGAGAGAAAGAGAGAGAAGAAAAAATGAACTAATTTCACTCAAATTAATTAGAACCTTATTTAGTTTTATCATTTATGTATTAACATGTTTAGGTTTGGGTAAATCAAAATTGAATTATAGCAAGATCAAAAGAAAATGGAGAAATTGAAATTTCAGTCCTTTTGAATTGTATTGAATTGGGAGGAAATTCTCAATCACTTCCAAAGAATTTGAGACATTTCTTATCTTATGGTTAAACAAAAAAAGAAAATTTATTTTTAAAGTTTAGTGAAATATAAATCTACATTTTAAATTTTCTTGTTATTGAACCGAACTAGATAGTTATTACAACGATTGCTATTGGTATTTATAAAATTGGCTAGTATAATATTTTTCTGATCCGTATTGGATTATAATATTGGCGAATAACAAACGAAATTAATCCAATTTTTGATTAGTCGGAATAGTCGGATAATAATAATATGACCCGACATGCATATTTTATAATTTTTTTTTTAAGTTATCAATGTTCGGAATAATCAATTAGTATGCATATTATAGTCGAAATGGTAGGATAATATACATATTTTGGTCGATTTTTGATTGATCGGAATAGTCGGGTAATATGCATATTACTATCGTAACGTCGGAAACGGATATTTCTATCGTAACGTAACGAATTTTGGAAATTAGTATTCATCAAAAATATTTGTTTGTTTTTTTTTATAATTATGGTTCTTAGTTTGTCATTTGTTTATAAGTTATGACTTGATGAATTGGGTTGAACCCCAACAGATGTTCAATTAAAATTTGTTGAGATGTAGCTTAATTTCTTGTATAAAGTTAAGCTTTACCTAATAACAAAAAATATATGAGGTGTACAAGACAAAAATGACGGGTTGAGGGTTCGGGGTTCAGGGTTCAGGGTTCAGGGTTCAGGGTACTCACTAAAAACCCATTCCAACCCTGGAACTGTTGATCGTACGGTTGAGATTAGTTTTAAAACCAAATTACTCTACGCTCTTCATTCACCATCCACCCATCCATCTCTAGCCGTTCATTACGCATTGATCCAACGATATATAAAACAAAAATAAGAAATGTCATACGGATTGATGACATGTTCAAAACAATCGTGAAGTGTTGCTTGATAAAAGAACAATGTAGAAGTTCAAGTGTCGTGACGTGGCAGATTAGCTTCTACGTTAATCTTAACCGTCAATTTTCTTCAATTTCTATCTAATCCTACGGTCTCTAATATGTCTCTCCTTGGAAACCTATAGAAAACCCTAATTTCTTGCTTCAATTCATTTTGTCTGTTTTATGTTCTCTCTTCCTCTTAACGCGCCTCCCTCCTATTCTCCCTTAACTGAGATGCATAATTTCTCTTTTGTTCATCGAGTTTTTAGTAATAATTTTGATTTATTTACATCTTTTGTTCGTCGAGTTTTTCTCCAACGGATCTGATGTTGTTTTTACAAAACAACAATGCATTTTTCCACCATTTACTCTTCCGTTTCTTCTTCTTTGATTCTTCTTCTTTTGATATGGGTTTCTGTAGTTTAAAATGTAACGATTCTATAGATCTTGATGTTGTTGCTACTGTTGAAGGAAGAAATTTCTCTTTTTTATGTTTTTTTGCTTCTTCTAGTACCTTCAAAATCACAACAACGAAAAATCAAAAAATTGATACAGAGAAATCAAGAAAATGGGGTTACTATAACCAATTACCAGTAAGTAATCCATTTGAGGATCGAATCCATAGTCACTGAAGTGATGGGGGTGTTGTGTGATTGGAAGTATTGGGGTTTTGCTTGTCATCTTCCTCACTCACTCTTCTCTTTTAGCTGTACTTTGTGATATTTTCGTTGTCTTCAGGTGTTGGAAGAGTTATGCAAGGAGCATTCATGTTTGAAGGTGCGGTTCTGCATTTTTGGCTTTCTTAGTATTTGAATCTTTCGAGTAGTCATTTCGACTAATTTTCCTTTCTGTACTGTTTTATTATTGACATTATACTAGTGCAATAGAAAAAGTTGACTTCCGAAAAAATCATTTCACTATCCACCTTGACATTCTTTTGCCAATTTTTTGGATAAAACATCTGCTGTAATACGTCCATTCTTGGGTTAGCAGAATGCAATAGATATAAAGAGATGACTTTGATGCATTACTCTTGAAAAGAATCGTCTGTCATTGTCCACTGTCCTAGATTCCTGTAATCAAACATCTTCTTGTCAGACTTACCTTATTTATACTTTGCAGAGTTCATCAGAATCCCAGGCAAAAGAGAACTCTGCTATAAAGCTTGATCTCATCAAGGCTCAAAGCGAGAATAATAGTACACTGGAGAAGTTAAGAGAAGTGGAGGCATAGAATTTATAGCTTTAGCAGAATTTTCAAAGGTATGGTTTGAGCGGAACTTGCTCTCTTTAATTTTTTTTATTTTTTTTTAATTCACTTTTTTTTGTTTGCCATAGACAAGTCATTTCAAGTTTTGGTGGTTTCTAATGCATTTTGTGTTTTTTTCCTTTGTTATCAAAGAACTTGATTTATTAGGTATTTATTGTTTTTCTGAAACAGTTTGGAGGAGAAGCTTTCAAATTTAGAGAAAGAGATTCATGTGTTAAGACAAAAGGCGTTAAGCTTTCAAATTTTGATGTAGGAGTCTCATTCGCCTCGCTTGCCCACAAAACTTTTTTCACCATTTGCGTGCATTGGAACTGAATCATTCAGATCAAAGATTATCACTGACAGGCATCAGGTATGTTTCCATAATAAATAACAGTTTCATTTCTCATTCTGGAGACATTATCCTTATCTCGTGCTACATGAAAACATCAATTATCTAAGATAAATAGAATTTAATATGATCTATCATTTCCATGTTACAATTTTTAGCATTTGTTTAGCTAAATTTTGAGATTATTGTGCAGGAGAGTCATGAGTTTCTTTTAAGGTGTATCAAAGAAGATTTAGGATTTCAAGATGGTAAACCAGTGACAACTTGTTTCATGTGCAATGTAAAGATTTTAGAGAGGAATTCTGGTACAGATCAACCAATGAATTTCTAATTTCTTCATAACAGGCTAAAATTAATGACAACAGTCCTTAGTATGATAGCGTTTGTAGGTTAAAATTTGTTTGCAATATATAGATTCTAGAGAGGAGTTCTGGTAGAGATCAACCAATGAATTTCTATTTTCTTCATAACGGGCTACAAGTAATGACAACAGTCCTTAGTATGATTGTGTTTGTAGGTTAAAGGCATTTATGACTTGTTGTTTGATTATCTAATAAGTATCGTTTGGTGGTTGTCTTTTGCAGGTTGAGAGATCAATGAGGAAAGCAGTGATATTCTTACAATGGATCGATGGCCTGGTATGCATGTGGGTTAAACATATTACTGCATCTTTATCCAAAAAAAAATTTGTCTGCTCCTTACATCATCATGAATAGGATTAGGATGCATGTTGTGTGTTTCTTTTTTTTGCCAGCTGACCATTGAAACAGGGAAATGCAGGAGATAACTTCTGCTTTCTGTTCGTGAACATGATCTTAACACATATTGGAACACATAACTCTTATTTTCAGATGCTATCTTGTCTGGTGCTATAGCTTCTTGCTCAGTATTTGCAAAATCTTTGTAAGTCTTCTTTACTTCATATTAACCCATTACCTTTTGTTTTAATAGTATTTTGAGATTGTGTAGTTATACTTGTGCTCTTTGATGCCTGGGTATACATTATGTTCCTTGATTTCTGGATATATATTTTCTCATTTACATTTGATGTAGTACTATACTTTTCTTTTGTATTTAAAGTTTATTATTGCTGCAGGTACACTATTCTGCTCAACTCAAAGCTTCAAGGTAGAGAGCTTAATGTCAGAGTATTTGAATGAGGCTTTGAAGAAGATTGGTTGTCAACCTTCTTGTTCTTTTGGGAAGTGAAACTAGACATTGAGATGATACAAGTACTATTAATTTTGTATGTATTTTGGTTCTTGTCGGGATGTGTATGAAACAATATTGTTAAAAGGTTATGCTTTTTGGTGGGATACTCGAATGAAATATATTTGTAATTATCTAATCTTAATTAGATGTTTTCATTTTAATTATATAATCTTAGTTATAACTTTTTTTTAATTATAATTAGATTTTCGGATTATTTAAATCAAATAAGCAAAATAATTGAGTAGCTTAAATACTCAAGCAACCAACTTTAAGCCAATTAAAATCTGAATTCTAAAATAATTTGGAAGCTTAAAAATTTAAACAATCAACTTGAGTAAAAACTTTGATACCTTAAAAAGTTTAAGCAACCAACTTCAGGACAATCAAAACCACAAATCGCTTGTAGCAAGCAAAATCATTTGATCGCTTAAAATTTTAACTAAGTTACATCAGGTTAAGTTGTTTCATGTATCTTCCAACTAGGTAGTTTAATAGCTCCTAAGTCACAAGTTGCTTCTAGAGAGTAAAAAATTTTGTACCTCAAAAGCTTGAGCAACCAACTTCAGGCCAATCAAAATCATAAATCACTTTTAGCGAGCAAAATTATTTGATCGCTTAAAACTTTAACCAAGCAATTTCAGAAAGAGTTGCTCCATGTATCTATCAACTAAGTAGTTTACTTGCTTTAGAATGATTGGTATATCTAAAGCGATTGATATTTTACTTGCTATATTGTTTGGTCTAGATGCTAAGCGATCACAATTTTACTTGCTCCATGTTAGTTAGTCTAAATGTTAAGCAATGAGAAAAGTACTCGCTTTAGGTTAGTTGGTTTATTACTAGAGCGATTGCATGGTCGCTCAAAGCTTTGACATACATGGCTTTGGGCAACCAACGGAGCGAGTGCCACATTTAGTCGCTATAAAGGTTATAGCGACTTAAAAGGGGCTTTATGCGACTTAAAACGAGTAGTCGCTTAAACCCATTTTTTTTGTAGTGGGGGTTAAAAATCTAATGCTTAGTTGGTTTGGTTTTTTCTTGTGGCAAATTTGGAAATCTAGATGCATGAAAGTCTTTGATAATGAACAACCTAATATTAGTCAAGTTGTGCACTTGGTTAGAACTGATCATGCTGATTAGTATAAATTAAAGAATTAAATTAATACTTGATAGATACATTTATGTGTCTGATTTGTTCATAATTTCTATATTGTTATCTCTCGATTTTTGTACTAATAGTATTATTTTATGTGTTTGTAGGTATTTTCGGGAAATAAACATAATTAGAAAACTTGACTCGAAAAAGTGTTAAAGTTACCCGAAAATAATTACTAAAGGCACCCACTATTTGGTTCAGGGAACCCACCACCTCTTCAAAATTCAAAAAAGGATATTGGCGGGAGTTCCTCCTCATCATCTGCGTAAACTCATTATCGGCTTTTTGGAGAAATAAAAGAGTTTTAAGGCAAGAATTTTCTTGCCTTAATACAAGTAAGAGTTGTACAATATTTGGAAACCTCAAAATCAAAAAGTATTCTCTTGAATCATTATCCAGTTGCCGCAAAGAGGAAAGAAAGATATTTTCGAATATGTGTAATAAAGGATTATATTATCTCCTTTAGGATTTCGTATATTATCGAGACATGCTAAGGAAACAGAATAAAAACAAATTCAGAGTTTGGTAACAACGAGAATTCTCATTAAAACAAAAAGTATCTCAAAAATATTTTTCATTAAAAGAAAAGGTTTGTGAAGATCTCTGACATGATTTGGAGGTTTAATGATGCTTAAATATAAGTAGGAGGTCGGGAGAACATCAACGGGGGCTGGCAGAGGCCAGAGAAGAGAGAAAAAAATTTCAGGAGAAAATTATGTTTGAGAGGAAGAAGATGAAGAAACCGTCACTGTAGATAAATATTTCCGTCGCCTATTCTTTTGTGTTCAGCTGCTTTTGTGACAACTAAAAATCGTTATGTTTATTCTTTGGAACAGGTATATAGTAGTAAATTCTCTATGTCAATTCTTTTCTTTATTTTAAACACTTTTTGAGTTATGTATCCATCATTTGAGAGAGTGTTTGCTATGATTAGCTAAACCCCATTGCTGAGGCTTTGAAGGAAGCCATTTTCCCAATAAATATGTGATAACTTTTTATTTAATTAATTTGTATAAATTCTTTTTATGATATTTGCATTGAATTAAAAATTGATTAAATGATTTTTATTAACTAGTTGTGTTTTCTCTTGATGGTGCATGCTTATCTTAGGGCTCTTGATGTTTTTTGTTGCGATTAACAACTAATATTTTAGAAATCTACTACATGAAATATTTTAGAGTCACTTTGAATGTAAAAACTGCATGAATATTATTTTTAACTGAATCACATAAATTGGTTAATGGTGGAATCCTTTGTCACATCATTTTCTAAACTTGATACCATTTTGTATATATTTGTTAGAATTAAAATTAAATATAAAATCAATCTTCAGAGGTCCGAGTGAACGAATCTCTTTCTTACCACTTGTCTACAAAACACATCAATTTTTGGCGCCGCCGACGCGGATTTTTTTTTAGGTTAGGGTTTTAGATTTTTTTTGGGTTTATTTTTTAATTAGTTTAGGATTTATTTTATTATATATATATTTTAGATTTCACTTGAGTATTTTTTTCTGGTGTGCAGGTTTTACTTGAAACAAAAGGTGGAAAGTTGGACTTGCCTAAAAAAGTGCAGAAAATCCAAGATTTTAGTTATTTTAGTTATTTTTTCTTTTCCTTATTTCGTATTTTTGGACTTGTATATTTTGTTTGATTGCTTGTTTATTTTTAGTATTTTATTTTGTATATATATATATAAAACATGCACACACACATCATTTGCATCGTCCAGTACCGATTATTAGGAAAACATGTGGAATAGTACACTGAACCCTCTGGGCGTTATCAGTCGAAATTCTACAAGCCTTAGCCTCGTACCTTTGACCAGTCTTTGATTGTAGGTATATTTCGCTAAGGTAACATGAGCTTAACTATTTTAGTCAAACCTACATTTGCACGTGCACTAAAACAAATATTGAACTGGTATTACGATAGCCAATACAATGAATATCCGACTGATTTTTAAAATGGAACTTATCCGTACTATGACCATAATGTGAATAAGGATTGGGACCATCACCAACCTTTCGAAGGATATGGGTCATACCATGGTGATCTCAATTACTATTCATACACGAACCAGTCATATGAACGGGAAAACGAGCAAAATTCGAGTTCCCTGTCTTTAAAGGATTTAATCAAACAGTTGATCCATGGTACTCCCTATGAACCTATTATGACTCTAGAAGAATCACTCAAGAAGATATCTGAGTCGACACGTAGGAGTGAGATGTTAATGAAATAATTTTATAAAGAGTCATTAGATCAGAATAGAGAACTTGCATCTTTAAATACCGCTATCAGTGAACTTAAGACACATTTAGATGAAATTGAAGAAGAAGAACGGTTAGCTGCTAATATTGCTCAAAATGAACTTAATTGCCAAAATATTATTTCCAATTTTACCCTTGATAAAATGATGAATATTTACCTAATTTATAGGACGAGGTTAGAATATGAGACACTATTTATTTAGATAAGGTTCAATCATCTTCATATTATTATGATGATGAAGATATTGTTGATGAGAAAATTAAAATCCGTAGTCATAATGATGAGGAATTGAACTTCATGATAATCATGATGTTTCTAGTTCCAATCCCAATAATGTTAATGATTATTTACTTATTCAAGAGGAAAATATTTAACTAGAGATACCATTGTTATAGACGGTGAAATATTTCCTTGCTATTATAAAGACGATGATGGTTTAGAGGAACGAGTTTATCTTGAGACTAGTGTTTTAGAGTCTAACGATTCAGGAACAATAGTCTCAGACAAAGATGATAAACTCGTAGATATTTTAATGAGTGAGGATGCACCTCCTGCTTATAACTTAGAAGAAACAATTGACCGTTTACAGGAATTTGATGATCTAGAAATTAGGGATATTGTGACTAGTCTTTCTATAGACACCCAAAATTCTAAGTTTGGGGGTGATTATCATTCCCCTTGTACTTTACCTTTAATTCTTATAAAGATCCCTCACTTGGGACTCGACATTTGTGCCTCAACCATCTTGCATGAGTATCTTCATACACGTTTCCCCGAACCTAATGATGTCCAAAAAGAAGTTCAGTCGTCAGAAACCCATCCTCTGGTTGATGTGGTTTACACAGACCATAATACCATAATTGACCTTGTTGTCCCACCAAAATTTTATTTACCAAACGTGGGAACATATGAATTTCAAATGTGTCAGATATTGTATATTAAAGCAAAACCTAATTATTTTAGGAAATTTGAATCGACACATTTTCATGAGAATGACCACCACCACTTTCATATACTTCATTGTGGTCAACTTTGTGAGTCAAACTCGATTGACTTTAAGTATCCGCAATTATTTCGGTTATTGTTATATGATTCGTAAATTTTGACTAATCCTTTCGTGGTATGGCTGAAGACTTTAAACTTAGCACTTCATGGGAGGCAACTCATATGTTTTTGGTACACGATGCTGGTAATATACTTCCTTATCCCTTTTACTTTGTTCGTGCTTTCATTTATTTATCTTTAGAACATCAAGGACTATGTTCAGTTTAAGTTTAGGGGTAAAGGAGAAACTTTTAGTGCAATAATAAAACTCTAAAATTTAGAAACTTGTGAATAATTTAGGATGACACTAACCATTCTAAGTAGATGGAAACAAACTTCTTGGTTGTACGAGTTGAGGGACCCAACTAAATGGTTTATATATAAAAGAACAAAGCTCAGGTGTTAGAAATAGCATGATAGTCGTTACCATATCTCGGAGTCGTCACCATATCACCATCTGTTTTTATTTTTGCAACCTTTTGTGTTTCTCTAAGTGATTTGATAGGGCACTAGTATCGCCTAAGTAAATAATAAGCCCCATTATTTTAATTGAACTTGACCAACATGGAAAAATTGACACTTGGATAACAATATGTGTGTGTTTTCCTTATCTCTGTCTCCTAAGTAAGTGTGAAACGTAGGATCCATGGGAACTATCATGTAATCTGCTGACAAGGAGCATGCACTTAGATTCAAAAGATCTAATTATGTTGTCGAAAATAAATAAATAAATAAATAAATAAAATAATAAAATAATAAAAATAATTGTATAATTCAATAAATCGACTGCTAGGGCCCTTGTATATACCAGCTGAGTTGATACTAGAATTAGAATTCAGACCAGTGGGTACGTATCTCAATTTAGAGTTCATCTTGGCGCTGACGATCATACAAGTATTCTGGGAAACACCGTTCACCTTAATCAACATATGCACCATTCATCACTTCCATATCCATCTTCTTAATCTATTCATGTGATTGTGGTTTGTTAGATTCCGAGTATCGTGATCCAGTGTATGACTTTCTGAGTAGTGCTTTGTTTTCTTATATATTAATTTTTAGTACGCTTGAGTGCAAACTCGTGTACGACAATTGGATTCATAACAGGGTAATTCCTCCCATAACTAAAGAATTTTGTAGCCAACTAAACGTTTTGTGTCTACCCTAAATCGTTCATAAGTAGCTAGAGTTTGGAGTAAAGGTTTTGTGGGTACACCTCTTGTAAACCCTCACGAGACAAAAACTCGTCCACTAGGGCCACCTAGGGGTTTAAAGGCTTATTGCACACGCTAAGCGCAATCGCGATGCCTGCGAAAGTGAGTTAAGATTTATTTTTATTTTCTAGATTAGATTTGCTCGAGGACTAGCAAATAATAAGTTTGGGGGTATTTGATAGACACATTTGTGTGTCTGATTTGTTCCAAATTTGTATATTGTTATATCTCGATTTTTGTACTAATAGTATTATTTTATGTGTTTCTAGGTATTTTCGGGAAATAAACATTATTGAAAAAATTGGCTCGAAAAAGTGTTAAAGGCACCCGACCCACTATTTGGTTCAGGGAACCCACCACCTCTTCAAAATTCAAAAAAGGATATTGGCGGGAGTTCCTCCTCATCAACTGCGTAAACTCATTATCGGAATTTTGGAGAAATAAAAGAGTTTTAAGGCAAGAATTTTCTTGCCTTAATACAAGTAAGAGTTGTATAATATTTGGAAACCTCAAAATCAAAAAGAATTCTCTCGAATCATTATCCAGTTGCCGCAAAGAGGAAAGAAAGATATTTTCGAATATGTGTAATAAAGGATGATATTATCTCCTTTAGGATTTCGTATATTATCGAGACATGCTAAGGAAACAGAATAAAAACAGATTGAGAGTTTGGTAACAACAAGGATTCTCATTAAAACAAAAATTATCTCAAAAATATTTTTCATTAAAAGAAAAGGTTTATGAAGACCTATGACATGATTTGGAGGTTTAATGATGCTTAAATATAAGTAGGAGGTCGGGAGAACATCAACGAGGGATGGCAGAGGTCAGAGAAGAGAGAAGAAAATTTCAGGAGAAAATTTTGTTGGAGAGGAAGAAGATGAAGAAACCGTCCCTGTAGCTGAATATTTCCGTCGCCTATTCTTTTGTGTTCAGCTGCTTTTGTGACAGCTAGAAATCGTTACATTTATTCTTTGCAACAGGTATATAGTAACAAATTCTCCGTGTCAATTCTTTTCTTCATTGTAAACACTTTTTGAGCTATGTATCCATCATTTGAGAGAGTGTTTGCTATGATTAGCTAAACCCCATTGCTGAGGCTTCGGAGAAGCCATTTTCCCAATAAATATGTAATAATTTTTTATTTAATTAATTTATATAATTCAATTCATGATTATTTGCATTGAATTAAAACTTGATTAAATGATTTTTATTAACTAGTTGTGTTTTCTTTTGATGGTGCATGCTTATCTTAGGGCTCTTGATGTTCCATGCTTGCGATCAATAACTAATATTTTAGAAATCTACTACATGAAATATTTTAGAGTCACTTTGAATGTAAAAATTACATGAATATTGTTTTTAACTGAATTACATAAATTGGTTAATGGTGGAATCCTTTGTCACAACATTCTCTAAACTTGATACCATTTTTGTATATATTTGTTAGAATTGAAATTAAATCTAAAATCAATCTTCAGAAGTCCGAGTGAACGAATCTCTTTCTTACCACTTGTGTGCAAAACACATCAATAGTTCTAATGTATCTCCTTATGTTGAAAGATCTAGTATGTGGGAATTTTTTTTTTCCATTTGTTAAAATTAATTTTAATGCAACATTTAAAGAAGAAACAAAGGATGCATGACTAGACTATTATTGAGAAATTATACAGGTGTTACATACGGATTTAGATGTTGTAAAATAAAAGCCATAGACCCTGAAAAGGCGGAAGAAAAAGCTTTGTTGGAGGCGCCAGTGTGGACTAAAGTTAAATGCATCAGAAACTTACATTTAAAAGGAATTACATAGATATTTTTTTGGCTTTGAATGTTAGCTTAGAATCAGTTGAATGGACTACTAAAAACTTAATAACTGATTGTTTTAGCATCTTAAGTTATTTCGATAGTCGGAAATGCACTCATGTGCATAGAAATGCAAATAACACATCTCATGTTTTAACTACGTTTGGTACTTTGAATGGAACAGATGCAAAATAGGTGAAAAATTTCCCTGCTTGGATAATTCATTGTATCCATGGAAAGTTTTTTTTTTTTTGACGAGAAGGTTCAATTCATATAAGAAAAGCAAATGGGTTACAAACCGTCACTTACAAGCGAAAAACGAGAAACACATTAAGAGACCACGACATTCCAATTGAACAGGATGCTGTTTATAGGGATCCTTTTAAACAATTCTAATTCTGATGCCGATAAGATTAGCGTAGCTTTCACCTTTAGAATGACGTCTAGAGTTTCTTTCCAACCAAATATTCCATATCACTGCGAAGGGTAGCCATTCCTAAAGCTTTTTGTTCTTCCCTGATAGAATATTGTTACTCCAAGCTTCAAAATTCTGTTGCACATTGTCATTCATACACCAAGAAATTTTGAAATCCTTAATGAAATAAAACCACACCTTCCCTGTATACTTACAATGACACATGATGTGATTGCTATCCTCAACTTCTTTATCACATAGCTTGCATGTTAAGGCAGTCACATTTATACCTTTATGTTGAATGTTTGCTAATGAGGGTAAAGAATTATGAAACACAGAAAGTAGGGTAGATACCTTCGGCGGAATTTCTTTATGCCACGGAAATTTAGGGAATGAGGCTACCTGCGACTCTTGTTGTGCATTAAGAGATTCATAACATTTCTTGTTGGGGAATTTGCTGGATGCTTCATCAAAGAACTTCACTGTGTCTTCCTCTTCCGCGAAAGTTGGTGGAGTCCCAATCTTTCTCATTAGTTCAAAATATTCCTCTCTTACATTTGTTGAATCTAGCACACCAATATTGAGTTCCCAGTTTCCTTGTCCATCCACACATTCCACAATGCTGTTCCACTTTGTTCATGTTTTCTATATATTGTTGGAAAAAGATCTTTCAGAACTCTATCCCCTCTCCAGTTGTCATGCCAGAAGTATAAACTTTTATCATTTCTAACTGAGATAGACATACTATCCTTTAACCAATGCTTAGTGTTGAGGATTCCTTTCCACAGCCCCTTTCCTTGTGAGATCTTCATGTCAACAAGAATAGTATCATCTTCTTTGGTGATGGTTCTCTGCTGGACAATTCTTCTCCACATATGTCCTTTCTCATTAGCATATCTCCATATCCATTTTGATAAAAGGGTTTTGTTGGCACTCCTTAGATTTTTAAGACCCAGACCACCATTTCTCTTGGAACAACACATCTTTTTCCATGAAACCCAGCATATTTTTAGCTTGTTGTCTTTAGTTCCCCAGTAGAATCTTCTCATAATGTTAACCATCTTCTTTTCTACTTTAGCAGGCAGAGTAAGAAGAGACATAAAATAAGTAGGTAATGCAGATAAGGTGCTTTTTATAAGAATAATTCTACATGCTTTGTTTAGGAACTTGGTCTTCCACACTGCCAGTTTCTTTTCCATCCTATCTAGCACAGGTTCCCATACAGTATATGATTTTAAAGTTGCTCCAAGAGGTAGACCCAGATATTTGATTGGGAGAGTTTCTATCTTGCAACCGAACACTTCAACCAGTTGCTTGATGTTCTCCTATGCGCCAATACTTGTCATTGTGCTCTTATCCAAATTCAGTTTCAAACCAGTTAGTGCTTCAAATAGCATTAGTACAACAGTCAAAGACCTAACTTCTTGAGTGCTAGCGTTCAGAAAGATTATGGTGTCATCCGCAAACTGAAGATGAGTTACCATTTCCCCATCTGTTGACACTGAAAAGCCATGTATTCTCTCTCTTCTTCTGGCTTCTTATAATAGTTTAGTTAAGATTTCTGCAACTAACAGGAATAGAAAGGGTGAAAGTGGGTCACCTTGTCGGAGACCCTTTCTTGGAGCAAATTTTTCCGTAGAGTTGCCATTGATTAATATTGACAGATTAGAGGAAGACACGCACCACTGGATCCATCTTCTCCATTTCCTGCTAAACCCATGTTTCTCCAGAATTTTAAAGAGTGAAGCCCATATTACATTGTCGAATGATTTCTCCATGTCTATCTTGCACATAAGTCCTGTCATTTTTTGCTTTAATCTGGCATCTACACACTCACTTGCTATTAAGACCCCATCTAATATCTGCTTGTCTCTGATGAATGCACTTTGGTAGTCAGAAATAAGCTTTGGAATAACTCTCTTTAGTCTTTCTGTAAGGAGTTTTTCTATGATCTTGTACACACTTCTATGATCTTGTACACACTTGCATGAGTCTTATGTTTTTGGTACTAGAGTTAAAAAAGAAAAGTTTAGTCTCCAGTTGTTTATGAAATTCCTGCAAAACAGAAAGAAGTTCAGCTTTATTAATTTCCCAACATACATCGTAGAACTCCATAATCATTCCACCAGGTCCAGGTGCTTTGCGTTTGCCAATTTTTTTTACTATGTTGTGGACTTCTTCTTCTCTGAATTCTTCTTCTAACATGAGATTGTCTTTCGAAGAAATTGTTCTGAATTCTAGCCCACTGAATTCAGGAGCATAGTGTTGATCCTTCATGAAGAGATTCTGATAGTATTGATGTATTTCTTTCTTATTTCTTGCTTGGTTGAAGCAGTCTTCTCCTTCTACCACCAACTTAACAATAGTATTTGTTCTCTTTCTTGAGTTCACCATCTTGTGAAAGTACCTTAAGTTCTTGTCCCCTTCTAAGTGAATTTTCAGTTTTGCTCTTTGTACAATCTTTCTCTTTTCAATTATCTTTAACTTCTTTAGGTCAATTTCTGCCTGTAGCCTAGATCCAAATTGTACTTCACTCAGTGGTCTTGTTTCTTCTAGATGATTCAGTTGCTTTATGGAGTCTTCAAGAATCTCACACTGTTATCTAAGCCCCCCAAAAGTGTCTCTATCCCATCTCTTCAGAAAGAACTTTAAGTTTTGAAGTTTCATGCAAATTTATAGCCCGGTCTTCCTCTAAAAACCATTGAGTTCCACCAGATTTGTAATTTGGGAATAAAATCTTTCTGATCAAGCCAGTGAGCTTCAAATTTGACGTATGGGTTTGCATTTTATTCTTGGGTTACATTCCAACAACAAGGGGCTGTGGTCTGAGAAAATTCTGAGCAAGGACACCTGGATAGCCTGTGGGCAGTGTTCATCAAATTCATGACTCATCAGAAACCTGTCAATTCTTGAAAGCAAGGGGGATGCTCTTCCATCTGACCTAGTAAATGCACCTCCATTGAGTTTTAGGTCCACTAAACCCCATTGAGCAATGAATTGATTTAAGAAATTTATGTTTCTCACATCCCCTCCAGGCATATTTCTTTCCCCTCACTTCTGGTGGCATTAAAGTCTCCTGCTAGGCACCATGGCCCTATCCACCAGCACCCTGTCTATTCATCTCTTCCCAGAATGAAATTCTCTCATTATAAGATGGTTTAGAGTATGCATTTGTTAAGAACTATATGAACTGATCAACTTTGTTTTGAAATTTATTGGAGATAGAGAAAGAACCTGATATGATATCCATCTTGGTAAGCTTTTCTGCATCCCAAATCATGAGAATTCCACCACTATCACCTTGAGATGGGAGGTATCCCCAATCAAATTTTTCATCATACCATAATTTTTTCACCAGCCAGCTTGTTATTCTCATCATCTTTGTTTCCTGTATTAGGCAGCAACAACACCTCTGCTTTTTGATCAAATCATGCAAGGCCCCAATTTTTCATGAGAGTTTAATCCAAAAATGTTCCAAGACAGGATATTTAAATCAATCATTTAGGTGGGTTGTCTCCCTATTGTCAACTGATAATTCCATTTCCTCTTCTGCTGTTCCAGAAGCTACAGTGTTCTTAACCAGGTCCACTCCAGGAGTGAAGAGATTATCAATTCCACCTTTTTTTTAATTCTCTTACTGCCTTCATTCTTTCTTGGAATTTTCCCACCAATTTGGACATTAGTGATATCAGATTAGCTTGATGAGCTTCCTCTGTGCCCCCAAAGTCATTACACAAATCTACCATCTTTGAAACCACTCTTTTGCTAAGATTGATTGGTCCCCAAAACCCATTTGAATTTCCCCCAATTTCTTTACCACTGCCTCTTTTTTTAAATTGATAGAGTTAGAATTTAAGTTGAAGATTTCCATCAAACCTGAGATAGACTTCTCACACTCGGCTGTTACTTTTTTTTTTAGATATCCCTGTTTCTCCCACTACCAAATCCTCAGACAAAGTTTGTAACTCCCTTTCCTCTAAATCTGAATTGTATATAGGGATTGAAATCCCTAAATTTTCAGGAACATAGTCATCAAATTGAAGAAGGGGAATTTTTCTGCAGTTCCCCAATTCTTTTTCTGACTGGAACCCGTTATAGCAGCTACCTGCCGGGTTTGGGCCCCCCCTTCATTCGAGGAAATTTGTTTGAAGGCCCATTTGCTTGACTAAATATTATTTTACTGATAGAAACAGATTTACCTTCATCTGACTCAACGCAAGACATGTTGCTTTTTTTTTTCCTTTTCCTTCCCAAAAAACTGACATCGTTTTCTTTCTCTTCTGCAACTATGACATCTCTGCCATCTCTGTATGATCTGCCCACGCCTAAAAAGTTATCTTCTTTAACTGAGTTGTCAAATACCTTGCAGAGGTTTTTGTACTCTATCACATAGATTTTGTCTTTGTCTGGGTGATTGTAATCCCACTTGATCGATAGCAGAAGCTTTCTGCCGGAGAAATCCACCAGAGTTACCGACGACAACTTCATCAAGTCCCACAGCACAGAGATTTTAATGTATTTAGTGTGTTGTTTCTGGAGGGTTTCTTTGCTAATAGCCCCCAAACCACCAAGCTTGCTCCCTATTATCTCCAAATTTTCATGAGACCAGAGATTGAATGAGAGGCCTCTGATTTTAACCCACTTCTCACAACGGAGAGAGGCATTAGTTGGAATGGTAGCATCTTTGATTATTCTAGAATTCTTGTTCAGCTGTTCCTTTAGATCACCATCCCAACGAATGATTTTAATTGTGATTCCTTTATCTTTCCATAACTCGGGAGTCCACAGTCTCATCCATTCCTTCTCATTAACTAAGAACAGAGCAGAAGTTTTCGATAAGGCTTGTATATCCAAGAATTCTGATATGAGGAGATTTTTTTTAATCATGCTGGCCACTACATTCCAAGATTTTGCTTCAGAGATCTCAATAATTCCTACCATATTAGTGCTTTCCTTCAACTGTTTTGAGGGTCCAGCATAGAGGTTTCGAAGGAATTTTAGGAGGTAGGACTTTCCTGGTGGATTTCCAATTATGGCTTTCTCCATAGGTTTCTAAAGATTCTCCTAGCAATCTCTAACAACTTCTAATTTTTCCTGCCGGGAAACATAAAGAGTAAGCCTGAAGACTATCTCCTCTTCTGAATCTTGATATTTGAATGTATTCTCCATTGATGTTTCTTTCATCTCTGCCAGAAATGAGTCTGCTCCATCTCTCATAGTCCATTTTAGTTTTCTCGATTCCTTATTGCAGGCAAGATGCAACAGTTTTAAGAGCCAAATTAATAGATCAGGCGAGAAAGCAAGCCAAGACCTGTATCCATTCCTGCCTCTTTCTAATATTTGGAGAAGAAGTCTTCTACCAAAATGCTCCATTGAGAAGTCATATGATTTCCTTTCTATAAGAATAGTCTTTCTTTTGCACCAAACGTGAACACTGGTCTCAACTGATTGAGTCCTGAATCTGTGGTTGAAGAAGTTTGTTGAGAAGTGAAGATTTCTCTCCATCTAGCAAGTTTTCTTTCCGTATCTCTATCCAAGCTCTCCTCTCTGGCCCTTCTCCAAGCTCTCTCTCCGTCTTCTTCTTCCGGCTCTCTATCCAAAAAAGGTAACTCTGTAAACTTTTTTAGATTCAATTAAAAATTTCTCCTTTCCTAATAAAAAAAGAAAAAGATCTTATGCTTCGGTATTATAAAGGTGTAAATTCCATACACTATTTTACACCTGTTTCTTGATAAGGGCACATTGTCGTACGATAACAAATTTTACATAGCTGGGGGAATGTTTTAGACCAACGTCTCTGGCCACCGAAAAGGATTAGCCAACCGGAAGAACCCCTGGCCTTTTCGTATCATAGTAATTTACTGGATACGGAACGGACACTAGCTCAAACTGATTGAGTCAACTAGTTGTCTAAAACGGGCCTCCTAATAGTAAGTAATACAGTGACTTAGCTGAATCCTTTTCACCAATCCGTGACCATATACAGTAAAATCAAACCCGTGAATATAGAGTGCCAAAATCATGTCACCACACCACGTGTCAGAGTGAAAATGAACTGGAACAGCAATCAATCTTAAATGTCAGCAACATTTGGTCATCTGGAGGAGTACATGTGATGAACACATGAAGTGTTGTTGAGATTGTAGTGGTGGAAATTGTTGATTACCATATGTTGTAATCATGCATGCATGATAGACATTTCCTTAAAAAGAGAGCAAGGCTTAAAAATCAATCACTATAACATGAAAATCACACAAGAACTCTACCTTTAAAGTTTAAAGTAACATCCCACAGTTACAACCTTAAACATTTCTACCCATACATAGTGGCTATCTGTCTATTTGAGGTCTAAGCTGGAGAGGTTAATATTACAACAAATTGCCCAATTCAAAAACAAGATACGTTACATATGTATACTGCAAAACCCACTGCATACTCCGGAATCGACTTTTAGGATGTAGTTATAATTGTGTTTGTGATGCAATTTCTTTTGTTTGGTGAGCACCAGGAGACATAAGACGAACTATCTGTGTGTCCAGGTTCTAATTATAGAAACCTCGTATTGGGGTTTCCCATTCTAATAGAGGGTTTTTTCATGTGAAAACAAAATAGGAACACTATGTATGAATTTTAAAAATCCATTATCCATTATATTTTTATAATGGCTAAACTACCCATGTTTAGTTAATATTAGTAAAACTACTTAGCTAATAGATTAGGCTAATAATAATTAATCTAAAATAATCTTATACTTAATCAAATCAAATCAAATTTTTCTTCTTTTTGGTTTGGTGAGAAGAAAAAGTAGAAGAAATGAAAGAGAATTTTTTTAGGTTTTTTTTTTTAAAACCTAGATTTTGATTCACTCAACCAGAGTAGTCAAGTATACCTCTAACTTAAACACTTGGTCTTTTATGGCTCAATATGATGAAATTACCCAAAAAAGTATAAATTTTTTTGTGATTCAGGCAAGATTACAGTTGAGTTTTCTTCTCGAACCTAACCGTTAGGTGTTCATCCTAATCTAACCGTAACCGTATTTTCATGGCGAAAAACCAAATCATAACAGTTTTACGGTTGAGTTTTCAACATCGTACCCAACTGTAACTAACAATTACGGTTAGGTGCTCATCCTAATCTAACCATAACCGTATTTTCATGGAACAATCAATCGTAACAGTTTTACGGTTGGGTTTTAGCATAGGACCCAACCGTAACTAATCTTCAAAAAAAAGTGTTTCTATCCAGGATAATTTACGGTTGGGATTTGACAATCAAACCCAACCGTAAATACCAATTTTATTTTTACTGCAAAAACATTTACGGTTGGTATGATAATCGATCCCAACCGTAAATGATCATCTTCATCTCCTTTATCCCAGATTTTGTTTTAATGCATAAATCAGATTTTTATTTGTTTTGGTTTGGTGGGAAGAAAAGTAGAAGAAAGAAAAGAGACTTTTTGGTAGTTTTTTGAAAAGCCCTAGATTTTGATTTACTCAACCAAAATGAATGATTCTAATGACAAATTTGAGGTGGGTGAATCCTTGTATGATAACCAAATCAAATTTTACATACCCATTGATGGAGACCCAACTATGTATGATTATTTGGATGGTAGAGAGGTTTTAACTCAAAGTTGTGATGGTGAATCTCAACCAAATGGAGAAACTAGCCGTCAAAGTGAAGATTCAATTGCCGAGAGTAGTCAGGTATACCTCTAACTTAAACTCTTGGTCTTTTATGGCTCAAATTTGATGAAATCACGTAAACAATTATGATACTTTTTGTGATTCAGGGTAGATTACGGTTAGGTTTTCTTCTCGGACCTAACCGTAACCGTACTTTCATGGCGGAAAACCCAATCGTAACAGTTTTACGGTTGGGTGTTTAGCACCGACCCAACCGTAACTCATTATGTGCATGAGTATTTATTGTACTAGTTACGGTTGGGTTCGACTTTTGATACCAACCATAATTAATGATGTATGTTTTTTTTTATTTTTACGGTTAGGTTCGAAGGCACAACCCAACCGTAATTTCCTCTACGATTGGGCCCGATGCTCATAACCTAACCGTAAAGTTATACTTTCTAGTGTTTTGTTTGCCTAATTCCTTGATTGTTTTTGTTCAGTTCGAGATTGTAACTCACCCAATGTATGCTCAGCCTCCTCCAAATGATGTTCTAACTAGAGATATTACGGATCACTATTTGAACGACTTGGTAGGTTATAGATAAGTTGTTAATTCCTTTGGACAATATTGCTAGTCTTTTTTTTTGTTTCTAACTTTGTGTTCTTGGACCATGTAAACATGGGAAAAAAAGATGATGCAAAGCAATGGGCTAGAGAACATGGCAAGTTAATTATGTGTGTGATAGTTTGTAGGAAAGACGAAGAGGAAGCAAACTACTTTCACTAAGAAGAGGGGATGTCCTTTCAAGCTTCAATTTCAGACCAACAAGGAGAAGAAGTGGTTCTTATCTAGAGTTGTATGTGGTCGTCACAACCACCTACCACCGGGGACTTTGTTAATGCATCCTTATGCGGCATGGCTCACCGAGGAAGAAAAGGTCATCTTAGACGACATGACGGAAAATCGAGTGAAACCCATTGATATCCTCAGGCACTTGAAGAAAATAAACCCAAAGAATGTCTCTACGTTGGAGACAATCTACAACGCCAAAGCCAAGTTGAAGAGTGAGAAATGGCAAGAAAGGGACCAAATCCAACAACTTATGTACTTGGGGGAGAAGCACAACTACACCATGTTTCATGAAGAAGATGAGAATAAAGAAATAAAGCATATTATATTGGCTTATCCCGAGTTTATGAAGTTAGCATGGTGCTCCCGTCAAGTGCTTCTAATGGATTGCACGTACAAAACTAACAAGTATGAGCTCCCGGTCTTGAATTTTGTGGGCCAAACTTCTACCAAGTCCCCGTTTAGTGTTGCATTTTCCTTCTTGAGAGACGAGCTCGAAGAAAGCTATGTGTGGGCATTGGAACAAGTTAAATTATTCTATGTTGAAGGATATACCCCTAAGGTGATTATCACCGACAAAGAACAATCCTTGATGAATTCCATAGCAAGGGTATTCCCAGATGCTCATAATCTTATTTGCACGTTCCACTTGTGGAACAATATTCAAACCAAGTGCAAAGCGATTATTCGGCCAACAAAGAAAAGCGAAATGGAGAGAATTAGGAAATTACCGGTACCTCAACAAGAAAGGCCAAAGAAAAATTCGAGGAGGATGACAAGTTGGCGGGACTAAAATGGGCTAGTTTCCAAAGTGAATGGGACGCTTTGACATGGTCTATCACCAAGGAAAATTATGAAGAAAATGTTCGTATGTTATGCTTGCATTGGAGAAATTATCCAAGAGATTTCAAACTATTTTTGTATGTTATGCTTGCACTGGAGAATGTTCGTTGTATGTTTGAAAACTGTTTTTGATGAAGGACTTATTGATTGACATACTTACTCTTGTCACACCGCCAATGTTGGGACGAGTTTCCTTTAGAGATTTCATTTCCTGTTTCAAGGCTTCCAATCGTTGAAACAACTCCTCAAACCTTCTCCTAATGCCTCTGAACGTCCTATGATTGTGATTTTCATCTAATCCCACAAAAATCTTAAACCAACGCTTCCACCAAGAATCAGATGTATGATCCAGGATGGCTTCTTCATCAACGGGTTCGTTACTTTGGGTAATGTACGCCCTATCGTAGACGTGCTTGGTCAGCGTAACCCATGCTCTAACAATTGCAACATCTTCATCGGTAGTGTATACCATATTTAGTGCTTGAAAGGGACAAGAGAGAAAGAGTTGGAAAGTGAAGAATGAGAATGAGAATGAAAGGGATAGGGAATAATGAGAAAGTGAAAGGGAAAGGTTTCCTTTTATAGTTAAAAATACCCAATATCTAGTTTTTCAAATAAAAATCCGTTGGGTTTGTCTACTTTTTAAAAAATAAAAACTGACAGGTTTACGGTTGAAACTTGTCAATCGTACCCAACATAACTATTGGAAATAGTGATTCTGGCAATTTTACGGTTGGAAAATGACATCCTACCCAACCGTAAAGGATCAACACAAAACAAGTTCAACTACACAAGAGAATTTACGGTTGAGAATTGACAATCGAACCCAACCGTAAATAATCATAAAAAAAAAATCGAACTACCCCGGATAAATTACGGTTGGGAATTGACAATCGAACCCAACCGTAACTTTCGGAAATATGGTTCTGGATGTTTTACGGTTAGGGATGGACTTGCGGACCCAACCGTAAATAATCAGTTGTTTTGTTTTTTGAGTTGATTTCTCCTTTGCTTGGTTTCCAACTTGAAATTTTTGTAAATAAAACATGAAATTTAGCTAGACCAATTTAAGATAAAAACTTTCTCATACATTCTAACTAAATTGAGATATGAATATTATCGCAAGAAGTTATAATCCACCCACAAAAAACCCCCTAAGTTTGACGCAATTTTTATAATCAACGTAGAGTTAGGGAAACGGAGGAGGGGTATGTCGATCACCATGAAGAACTCTTATTTTGCTCGTGCTACAACGAGTACGAGGACCAGCACGACCGCCACGAGTACGAGCACCAACACGACCGCCACGAGTACGAGCACCACCTTGCACATCCTCGGCTTCATCATGTGTGTCTTCATCAATAGGTTGCGGCTCTCTTCGGCTAGTAATCGCACCTCTTGTATCGGCTCTACTCCTCTTTAAGCTTCGCACGTCTCATCTTCGTTTGATTCATGAAGCTTCCTCATTTTGTGTTGCAGGTTCTTTTGTTGCTCAACCGTCATCACATCACCTCTACTTATGCATGGAGTCATAGAGTCTGCCAATGCAAGTGCTTTCTTTTTCTATTCACATATGAAAATAAATGTTGGTTGAGTCTTTAGTAATAAATCTTAAAAACATTAATAACATAAGTAATTTACGTACCAAATTGAAATATGCCTTTTTCCAAACATCAATGAGACCATCTCCTGTGTTGTTTCCTTGACCCCTTTGAAGTATTCTCATAGATTCTGGATCAATATTAATCACATTTGGATGACCAAAATGGCGATACCAATCCAAGTAATCTTCGACCGCCTCTTTTGTTCCCGGAGATGGATTTACCTCCTCCCTTTGGATTTGGTATTCCGGTTTATAGCGGTTGTTCCAAACCGCGACCGAAGGCGTTGGGGATGTAGTTGAGCACGATGCTTGGGCCTTCGATCATGGAGAGATTCACACACAATTTAAAGGCTTCGATTGTTACCTTGGTTTGGACATAGCCATATTGCCGGAGAGTTCGACGAGGGTTGCACATCACGAAACCAAACGGATGGTACACATGCCCGTTGTAGCCTGAACGTCCGATAATTGACGTAAATGTTCTACTACCCCATCATCAACTATGTCAATCTTCACACAAGGATCAAATACCGTAAATAATCAACAAAAAGAAGTTCAACTACACAGGATAATTTACGGTTGAGAATTGACAATCCGACCCAACCGTAAATAATCATCAAGAAAAAAAATGAACTAGAGGGGAGAATTTACGGTTGGGAATTGACAATCGAACCCAACCGTAAATAATCAACAAAAAGAAGTTCAACTACACATGATAATTTACGGTTGGGAAATGACAATCCGACCCAACCGTAAATAATCATCAAGAAAAAAAATGAACTAGAGGGGAGAATTTACGGTTGGGAATTGACAATCGAACCCAACCGTAAATAATCTTCAAAACAAAAAATTTGAACTTTCCAGGATAATTTACGGTTGGCAATTAGAATCGAACCCAGCCGTAACTACAAATTTTTCTTTGAGTGCAAAATAGTTTATGGTTGGGTTCAGAATCGAACCCAACCGTAAAATATCATCTTCATCTCCTTCCTTCTGATTTATGGTTGGGTATTTTAATAACCCAAACGTAAAATTTTGAAAGAAACCAGTTACGGTTGGATCGATTCGAACCCAACCGTAAGTTCTTGAGAACCTATATTTACGGTTGGGATTTCAATCGAACCCAACCGTAAATGTTTCTGGAAACCTAATTTCTTGACTTGAAATCAATCGTTCTAACAAATTACAATCATAACATGGAGAAAAATAGCATGGGTTCTTGTAGAATCATACCTCATATACACCATTGGTTGTGGTTGGGGAGTTTGATTGCCTTTACCACCGGTATGTTCTTTAATTTCTTGATGAGTGCGGTTTTCTTCGTTTGATTGATTTTGATTCAAATCACTGCTACCTTCTATACCTTTAGTAGAATTTATCATCTTTATTATAGCGTTTGATTGATGATTATAAATTTTCGAATCGACGATTAATCGAAGACGATGAATTTGATGGAGAAGAAAATGAAGAGAAGGAAAGTTGAAGAGAAATGTGATTTACGGTTGGAAAGAAGAAGAGTTTTTTGTTTAGGTTTTAATAGGTTTTTTATTTAGGTTATAGAGTAAAGGGTAATATAAGTATTTGCTATTATCATAGGGTGTCCCTTATCCAATATTTGGATTAGCCTTTAACCATTGAAAACCCCTCGATTAGAATGGAAAGCCCCTATATAAGGCTTCTAATTATAATCAAGGCAGCAACAAAAGTTTGGAATCCTTCCGCCCGTGACTCCATTGCTTTATTAATATTGCATTGCTATTTGTATTCATGTCTGTCTATATCTACCATACATTCATCACTACCAACCTCTATCTCTTTCTATATATGTCAACGAAATCAGCAACTAAAATACATGAATGAGTCACGAGAACTAAAATCCTTTCCAATCAAACCACATCCACAAGTCCTACTTCTATTTTCATTTTTCATCATCACGGCTGGCTATATCCTCCTCCTCCTTCACCCACGACACGCCTAAACAACATAATGCATCTTAACTTAAAACTCACACATCTTAATCAAAACAATAACAGCACTATTTATGTTGCAAGTATTCGCTTTGCACCGACGTTCAAGTACTTGTTTGTATGTATCGACATACGTATATTAAGCTCTAAAATTGTGCATGATTATATAAGCAGTTGCAATCACTATACCAACAAAATACTTTCATATATCAATATCACTTGAGCTTAAATATCTAATAATCACTTTCAAAGATCTTAGAGATTGATAATATCAACACTTCAGTTGAGGGACACCCTATGACCCTAATTTAGTTACTGATCCTCTGTTACTGTTACCGGTAAAAATGCTCTGACATTAAATTTTGACAATCCTTCTTGGGATCATGAATTGATCAGTCATTCACACAATTTCTAGTAACTAGTAAAGTTCATTAAAATGAATCACAAGTTGTTCAGTTCACTTCACTTTCAGAAAAAAAAAAAGAGAGTTAATGCATGAGAGAAAAAGATAAAAGAACTCATTGACAACATCTCTAACATCTCTGAAGTTTGAACCACATATCCAAACAAACAAACATTAAATACAATAAAAGAACACTCAAACATTTTGAAGCTGCAGAGAGAGACTTCCAAAACTTCATCACAAGGTTCTAGCAATTCTTTGCGGACAACGATTTATGGATCAACCAAAATGTGACAAGTGTTACTCTTTGTATCAGAAAGAAACTTTTTGAATAACTATAAATATACTTCACTTTCAATTGGTTATCATTAACTCAAAGCTTAATACAAAGCTAACCCCTCCATTTCTCTAGTACTACTTCTCCTCTTTTTTTGTTTTCCTTTGGTCTCTTCCACTGTTGGTTATCAATTTCAACAGCATTGAGAAGCTGCATCTGGAGTATTTCTGAAATAAGACCTCTAAAGTGACTAGTAACAAGTGTTTTAAGTGTGGGTTTGTTGCCAAATATCAATACATTTTCTTCAACACTGCCAAATTATTGAGCCGATCGGTTCTTTTCAATGGAAACACATAACCTGTTATTGTTCTTCATTCGGATTATCATGTTTTTTATGTCAATCGGTTTGAGTTATAATGTGGAAGGAAGATTGCATTATCATAAAAAGCAGAAGAATATTCAAGACGTGGACATTGAAATTGGTGTGTCTCAGTCCCCTGCTTACACTCCTACTAGTCCTGACGACCCTAGTCCCGATGACCCTGGTGATAACTCGAACAGTTCCTCTTCGGATCCTTGTATTTTCAATGTAATGTCTTATGGAGCTGTAGGAGATGGAACAACTAACGACCAAGACGCATTCGTGGCGGCATGGAAAGATGCTTGTAATGTTGAATCCGGTGTTGTTTTGGTTCCAAGTGGTTATGTCTTTTCAATCACTTCCACAATATTTTCAGGCCCTTGCAAACCTGGATTTGTTTTCCAAGTAAGCTAAAACCATTCCCTCCAAGTTCAGGAAAACTAATCCTCTGCCTATTTTATTTTTTTCATTTTACTTAAAATGTTAATTTTATTTGGGTTGATTAGGTGGATGGAGTTCTTATGCCACCAGATGGACCTGATTGCTGGCCAAAATCTGACAGTGCGAAGCAATGGCTTGTGTTTTATAGAGTAGATGGAATGACTCTTACAGGAAGTGGTACCGTTGAAGGGAATGGACAACAATGGTGGGAGCTTCCATGCAAACCTCACAGGGTAATTTCAAGAACCCTCGTTCCTTTTTCCTAACCTTTTCTTGAACTTTTGATTTTAATGTTACTTACTAGTTACTTCTTATTTTAAATGAATTACAGGGTCCCAATGGAACGACATTGCCCGGCCCTTGTGACAGCCCAGTTGTAAGTGACAGCCTAATTAATCATCATAAAGAGTTTTTTTTTATGTATAATGTTAAATGATACTAGTTTTGGTCTTTGTTCTTTTCAGTTAATCAGGTTTTTCATGAGCTCTAATGTGATGGTTGGTGACCTAACAATTCAAAACAGTCCTCAGTTCCACATGAAATTCGAAGGTTGCACAGGCGTTCGAATTGAGAGACTGTCCATACTTTCACCTGCTCTTAGCCCTAATACAGATGGAATCCACATTGCTGATTCGAATTCTGTCGGCATATACAATTCCCTCGTTGCAAACGGTATATTAATTGAAAGAATCCCTTGTGAGCATTTTCTCAATCTTAGCCTTACATAACGACTTCAATTTTGATTTTGAACAGGTGACGATTGCATTTCTATCGGACCAGGTAGTACAGATATCGATATACAGAACGTCACTTGTGGACCTAGTCACGGTATTAGGTATCTACATGCCATCAATCTTCTACCTATGTCTAAATTCATTAAGCTTGTTTTCTTATAAATGTTTGAACTAGTACAGGGAGAGATACTGCAAAAGTAGTTTTTCTGAAACTAATCAGCTAAAGTTTTTATTTTTCTTGCAGCATTGGAAGTCTAGGGGTACACAATTCGCAAGCCTGCGTTTCAAACATAACTGTAAGAGATTCAGTTATAAGAAACTCGGACAATGGAGTAAGAATCAAGACATGGCAAGGTGGAATGGGTTCAGTAACAAATATAAACTTTGAAAACATTGAAATGGAGAATGTAAGAAACTGCATTATCATAGACCAATACTACTGTTACACAAAAGGTTGTCACAATCAAACTTCGGCTGTATTTGTAAACGGCGTTTCATACAAAAACATAAAGGGGACATACGATGTTAGAAGCCCACCTATACATTTTGCGTGCAGTGACTCCGTCGCATGTACAAATATAACACTTTCTGAAGTCGAACTCCTTCCTTCGTTGGGTGAAATGGTGGACGAACCATTTTGCTGGAATGCTTATGGAATTTTAGAAACTCTCACAATTCCTCCAATTGGCTGTTTACAAGAAGGAGAACCACAATCGATCTCGGAAAGTATAACTACCGGATGTTCATAAAAAGTTTACGAGTTCCCTCAAATAAACTGCTAGAATGATTGAGTATTATGTGTAGGGAGGGAGCACATTCCAGGGTTCCTAGATTGTTTGTTTGTTATGTAATTAGGCATCATCCCTTTTTGGGTTCTATTTTTAATTTCCCTCTTAGTGTGATGTATTTTAGAAAAGATTGGCCTAATGTTGCATCGTCATAAGAATAATACCTTACTTGTCATTTGGTTGTGGATTTTTAATGTATCATTTGTGAAGCTTTTAAGTTTGTTGTGGATTTTTCTTTGTATTCTCATTTCTCACACGTGTTACACCTCTGTGCAATTCCCTAGAATGTGATACTATTAAATTTGGATATTTTCTTTGAAAGCTTATATAGGGGCTGCCAAGTTGATAGAGGGGTTTTTCATGTGAAGATAAAATAGGGATATTAGGTACGAATTTCAAAAACTCCTTATCGATGATATTTTCATAATGGCTACCCCTGATTAGTTAATATTAGTAAAACTAATTAGCTAATAGATTAGGCTAATAATAATTAATCTAAAATAATCTTATACTTAATCAAATCAAATCATTTTTTTTTTGGTTTGGTGGGAAAAAAAGTAGAAGAAATGAAAGAGAATTTTTAGGTTTTTTTTTAAAACCTTAGATTTTGATTCACTCAACCAGAGTAGTCAAGTATACATCTAACTTAAACTCTTGGTCTTTTTATGGCTCAAATTTGATGAAGTTACGTAAGAAATTATTTTTTTTTTTTTGTGATTCAGGCAAGATTACAGTTGAGTTTTCTTCTCGAACCTAACCGTAAACGCCATTTACGGTTAGGTGTTCATCCTAACCAAACCGTAATCGTAATTTCATGGCGGAAAACCAAATCGTAACAGTTTTACGGTTGGGTTTTCAGCTTCATACCCAACCGTAACTAACAATTACGGTTAGGTGTTCATCCTAATCTAACCGTAACCGTATATTCATGGAACAATCAATCGTAACAGTTTTACGGCTGGGTTTTAGCATAGGACCCAACCGTAACTAATCTTCAAAAAAAAGTGTTTCTATCCAGGATAATTTACGGTTGGGATTTGACAATCAAACCCAACCGTAAATAGCAATTTTAGTTTTAGTGCGAACAAATTTACGGTTGTTATGTTAATCGAACCCAACCGTAAATGATCATCTTCATCTCCTTTATCCCACATTTTGTTTTAATGTATAAATCAGATTTTTATTTGTTTTTGGTTTTGTGGGAAGAAAAAGTAGAAGAAAGAAAAGAGACTTTTTGGTAGTTTTTGAAAAGCCCTAGATTTTGATTTACTCAACCAAAATGAGTGATTCTAGTGACAAATTTATGGTGGGTGAATCCTTGTATGATAACCAAATCAAGTTTTACATACCCACTGATGGAGACCCAACTATGTATGAGTATTTGGATGGTAGAGAGGTTTTAACTCAAAGTTGTGATGGTTAATCTCAACCAAATGGAGAAACTAGCCGTCAAAGTGAAGATTCAATTGCCGAGAGTAGTAAGTATACCTCTAACTTAAACTTTTGGTATTTTATGGCTAAAATTTGATGAAATCACGTAAGAAAGTATGATATTTTTTGTGATTCCGGTGCATTACGGTTAGGTTTTCTTCTCGGACCCAACCATAACCGTACTTTTCATGGAGGAAAACCCAATCGTAACAGTTTTACGGTTGGGTGTTTAGCATCGACCCAACCGTAACTCATTATGTGCATGGGTATTTATTGCACTAGTTACGATTGGGTTCGACTTTTGATACCAACCGTAGTTAATTATGTATGTTTTCTTTTATTTTTACGTTTAGGTTCGAAGGCACAACCCAACCGTAATTTCCCCTACGGTTGGTCCGATGCTCATAACCTAACCGTAAAGTTATACTTTCTTGTGTTTTGTTGCCTAATGCCTTGATATTTTTTGTTCATCTCGAGATTGTAACTCACCCAATGTATGCTCAGCCTCCTCCAAATGATGTTCTAACTAGAGATACTACGAATCACTATTTGAACGACTTGGTAGGTTATAGATAAGTTGTTAATTCCTTTGGACAATATTGCTAGTCTTTTTTTTTTGTTTCTAACTTTGTGTTCTTGGACCATGTAAACATGGGAAAAAAAGATGATGCAAAGCAATGGGCTAGAGAACATGGCAAGTTTATGTGTGTGATAGTTTGTAACCGTCAAACTAAAGACAACCGCTTTCAAATGGTTTGCGAGTGTAGTGGATTCTATACAAGTCATGCGAAGAAGGGTATCGAGTATGTAGGAAAAACGAAGAGGAAGCAAACTACTTTCACTAAGAAGAGGGGATGTCCTTTCAAGCTTCAATTTCAGACCAACAAGGAGAAGAAGTGGTTCTTATCTAGAGTTGTATGTGGTCGTCACAAACTCCTACCACCGAAGACTTTGTTAACACATCCTTCTTCGGCACGGCTCACCGAGGAAGAAAAGGTCATCGTAGACGACATGATGGAAAAGCGAGTGAAACCCATTGATATCCTCGGACACTTAAAGAAAATAAACCCAAAGAATGTCTCTACGTTGGAGACAATCTACAACACCAAAGCCAAGTTGAAGAGTGAGAAATGGTAAGAAAGGGACCAAATTCAACAACTTTTGTACTTGGGGGAGAAGCTCAACTACACCATTTCCATGAAGTAGATGAGAATAAAGAAATAAAACATATTATATTGGATTATCGCGAGTTTATGAAGTTAGCACGTTGCTCCCATCAAGTGCTTCTAATGGATTGCACATACAAAACTAACAAGTATGAGCTCCCGGTCTTGAATTTTGTCGGCCAAACTTCTACCAAGTCCCCGTTTAGTGTTGTATTTTGCTTCTTGAGAGACGATCTCGAAGAAAGCTATGTGTGGGCATTGGAACAAGTTAAATTATTCTACGTTGAAGGATATACCCCTAAGGTGATTATCATCGAGAAAGAAAAATCTTTGATGAATGCCATAGAAAGGGTATTCCCGGATGCTCATAATCTTCTTTGCACGTTCCACTTGTGGAACAATATTCAAACCAAGTGCAAACCGATTATTCGGCCAACAAAGAAAAGCGAGATGAAGAGAATTAAGAAATTACCGGTACCTCGACAAGAAAAGGCCAAAGAAAAATTCGAGGAGGATGAAAAGTTGGCGGAACTAAAATGGGCTAGTTTCTAAAGTGAATGGGATGCTTTGACATGGTCTATCACTAAGGAAGATTATGTAAAAAAATGTTCGTATGTTATGCTTGCATTGGAGTAATTATCCAAGAGTTCTGAAGTATTTGATGGACCATTGGTTGAATCCTCACAAAGAGAAGTTTGTATCGGCGTTCACAAACCAATATAAACACTTTGACAACCAAGCTACAAGTACCACGGAGTCATCTCACAACCGAATGAAGAAGAAGCTTCATAGTTGTGATGGTGGGTTTGTTACGGTCTTCGAAGCGATGAACGATTATTTTCTCTGTAACCTTGATAGAGTTAAGGAACTTTTCAAAAAAAGCCGTAGTAGAAAACAGACCATTTATAAAGACGAGCCATGGCTCCAAGGAATTTCTTATAAGGTTGGGCAACTTACACGGAGTAAGCATTATAGGTTGGGCAACTTACACGGAGCAGAAAAGTGTGCTTTTCCTAACATGTCAAGTTTGGGACTTCCCTGCCGGCATATGATGGCCAAGTATGAAAAAGACGGTGTGATTCCAATTCAAGATATTGATCCATTTTGGCAACAATTGTCTTTCAATGAACCCATCGTCGAGCAAGATTTCGGTGGATCGTTTGCCGATACCCACGATGTCAAGGAACCAACTAGAGGGAAAAGAAGCCTTCTACGAAAGCAAAGAGGGCCGTGGTGCGAAAAAAAGCTAGGGAATTGTTGGAAGAATCAAAGAAAAGAGAACCTTCGGGTTTTGAGCATTTGCAAAAGGAATATGAAGCGGAAGATGATGTTCAAGGTAGAAACAAACGAAGAAGAAGTCAAACGGAACAAGGAGGACCAATCCTAGTAGATTGTAAAGGAATAGGTCCCGCCCTTCCCTCTCAAGAGAGTTCAACAATGGAAGTTGGTGCCAAGGGAAAAGTTCCCGCACAACCAAACTCAAGAAGAGTTAGTATCAAAGAATTAGCAAGAAGAAAAGAAAATGTTAAAGGAAATATATTAGTGGTTGAAGAGCCGCATACGATCCGGAATGCAAGAGGATTGATGCAAGCACCATCTAATTTTTCAAGAAATGAGAATGGTAAATCGTCTGAACCGAGCACATTATATATGAAAATTATTTGTTATATTTTTCGGATTTTGTTCGTGAATATATAAAGGCCACTGTCGATGTTGCCGGTGATGGTAATTGTGGTTACCATGTATTCATCGAACAAGTTGGACCATTTAGCGGAGCAAAAGAGTTGGGTTGGGAAGAATGCACTTATGTAAGACATAAATCCGCGGTTGAACTACGTTCTTACCCGTATTTATACAAGTCAATGATGTGTGAACCGGGAGAAGAAGAGTTGTTGTTAAACGAGAAGTTCATTGCATTCGAAAGGCGTTTAATAGGCAACAAGAATTTGTCAAGCGAGTATTGGATGAGCATGTCAATATGTGTCCAAATCCCCGCCAACGCTTTCAATTGCGTCATCCATTATATCTCAATTGGATTTAGTCTTACATTTGCACCAACAAGAACAACCTTTGTCGAATAATTGGCTAAGAGAAGATGTGTGATGGGATGGTGAAAATGTGCCATTTTGTCGGTCTCAAGTTGAAAGAAGGAAGCCCATTAACCCCGTTTAGGGTTGGATACGACGGCACACTCTCCAGGTCTTGGTGTAACCGGTTCGATCAAAGTTTCAAACTTTGGAACGGATTACGACTATCGAAGGAAGTCTCCACAGGAATTTTTTCTGACTCGGAGTCGGAATGATAATATAGACATATTTACTAAATATAATATTGGTAATGACAATATCATATGTATTTTGGAGGAATCAAAATATGAATAGAGTATTTTGAAATGATTATTTGTTATATTTTACGGTTGGGTTCGACCTTTCAAACCCAACCGTATAACTGACTCATAGCAAAATTTATGGATTAAGGCAGTTTTACGGTTGAGTTCGACCTTCTAAAACCAACCGTAAATGTGCCTGAAAATACACAATTAATATAAACATCAATTTCTCATTACTTAGACCACATTACAACCCATTATACCATTAAAGTATTACATAGACAATTGAAATTACCACCAACAAAACCACATGCCATTACAAAAGTACTAATAAATAGATTTACGAGTGAGCAGAAAGTCCTTTAGGATGTGGTAATGAGGTAGGTATAGAAAGGGCCATATTTTCCATCTCCTCTATTCCTGAATAGATCTCTCTAAAACCTCATCTTCGGTTTCAGCCCTAAGTCGTAGTTAACCAATAATACGAACTAATGTCATAAATTCTTCTACTTGTCGGCTATAGTGCCATATCGACAAATCAACTTGACGTGATCACGGTTATAAGGGTTGCCGATTTCAGAACAAAAGTTTTCATAGATTGTTTGCCAATAACTCTGACTCGTTATACCACCTTGCCTTCGTTCATCTCCTCTTTTTGGATAACATAATACATAGTTGCGGCAAATATATAAATCTTCATCCAAAGTAAAATCAGGATTTTGAACCCCAGGTTGAGCCATAATCTAGTATATTAGAGTAATAGTTTTGTTGGAGATGATTGTTGTAAAAGAAAGGTATAATTTCTTTAAAAAAAATTCATGGGTTTGATATGTACTCAACCATTGTCCTTTTTTTCCTTCATAACGAAGATGTGTAACGGATCTATTTTGAAAAATGGGTCGTACAAGGTTCAACGGCTCTATTTTCAAGCCAAAAAGGGCTACAAAAATGAAACAAAAAAAATCAAAAAAAAGGTTTACGGTTGGGTTGGGACTCAAAAACCCAACCGTACAACTGTAGGAAAAAAAAATGACAATATTACGGTTGGGTACGGTCCTTCAGACCCAACCGTAAACCTGTCATTTTTTCCCTACACTTTTACGATTGGGTTTTTGAATCAAAACCCAATCGTAAATATTCCTGGACCCTTATTTTTTGTATTTCCTTTCACTCCAAATTGGGGTTTAAAAATCAAATTTTTAAACTTATTCATTCAATGTTACTAGATTTAAAGTAAATAGTGTTATTCAAACAAACAAAACCCCAAAAAAACGCAAACACTAGAATACTTTTTATAAGAATCCAGGAATATTTACGGTTGGGTTTTGATTCAAAAACCCAACCGTAAAACTGTCATTCTTTAAGATTCTGGCTGGTCTACGGTTGGGTTTGGACTTGCGTCCCAACCGTAAATGAATCTGGGGTATTGTTTTTTACAACTCTGAGAATTATGATTAAATTAAAGGCATACACTAATGAAATAGAAGAGTAGGCAAAGACCTTATTTTTTACATTAAAGGAAGAACTAAAGGAAATGAAATATAATAGATCATTAGATGATTACACTTAAACAATTAAGTATATAGGATGAAATCATGATAGGTACTTTTTTCCATTATACGATAGCAATCCTCATGCGTAAACGTTTTTCCATGGTTAGTTTCATATCTGTCGAGAGCCATGACCCACTAAAAAAAACATCAATGATATGTTTGTATGTTTGAAAACTATTTTTGATGAAGGACTTATTGATTGACATACTTACTCTTGTCACACCGCCAATGGTGGGATGAGTTTCCTTTAGAGATTTCATTTCATGTTTCAAGGCTTCGAATCGTTGAAACAACTCCTCAAACCTTCTCCTAATGCCTCTGAACGTCCTACGATTGTGATTTTTGTCTAATCCCATAAAAATCTTAAACAAACGATTCCACCAAGAATCGGATGTCTGATCCAGGATGACTTCTTCATCAACGGGTTCGTTACTTTGGATAATGTATGCCCTATCGTAGACGTGTTTGGTCAGCGTAACCTACGCTCTAACAATTGCAACATCTTTATCGGTAGTGTATACCATATTTAGTGCTTGAAAGGGACAGGAGAGAAAGAGTTGGAAAGTGAAGAATGAGAATGAAAGGGATAGAGAATAATGAGAAAGTGAAAGAGAAAAGTTTCTTTTTTATAGTTAAAAATACCCAACGGCTAGTTTTTCAAATAAAAAAGCCGTTGGGTATGTCTACTTTTTGAAAAATAAAAACTGACAGGTTTACGGTTGAAACTTGTCGATCGAACCCAACCTTAACTATTGGAATTTTTATTCTGGCAGTTTTACGGTTGGCAAATGACATTCTAACCCAACCGTAAAGAATCAACACAAAACAAGTTCAACTACACAGGAGAATTTACGGTTGGGAATTGACAATTGAACCCAACCGTAAATAATCATCAAAAAAATTGGACTACCCAGGAGAATTTACGGTTGGGAATTGACAATCGAACCCAACCGTAAATAATCATCAACAAAAAAATTGAACTAACCAGGATAATTTACGGTTGAGAATTGACAATCGAACCCAACCGTAAATAATCTTTAAAACAAAAAATTTGACATATGAAGAATAATTTACGGTTGGCAATTAGAATCAAACCAACCGTAAGAAAAAAAAATTATTTGAGTGCAAAATAGTTTATTTTTGGGTTCAGAATCGAACCCAACCGTAAAATTTCATCTCCATCTCCTTCCTTTTTTTTACGGTTGGGTATTTTAATAACCCAAACGTAAAATTAAAAAAAAAAAAACAGTTACGGTTGGGTTCAATTCGAACTCAACCGTAAGTTCTTGAGAACATATATTTACGGTTGGGTTTTCCAATCGAACCCAACCGTAAATGTTTCTGGAAACCTAATTTTTTTACAACTTGATCAATCAAACAAGAAAATCAATCACTTTAGGGTTCTAAAAATAACATGGGTTTTGTTAATACCTTATATACACCATTTGTTGTGGTTGGAGAAATTCGGTTGAAATGTAGAAGGAGGAGATATGGAGAGAGAGGAAAAGATTTTGAATTGAAATGAAAATTGTAAGATTTTGTTTTGTTTAGGTTTTAATAGATTGAAGGGCAAATTAGACTTTTTCATAGATGAAAGGGTAATATGGACATTTATCATAGCTCATAGGATATCCCTTAACGAATTATTTGGTCACCCTGAATCCATAAAAAGCCCCTCTATCACATGGGAAGCCCCTATATAAGCTTTCTTTTCTTTGGCCACTGAATAATGAATCTATCAGTATAACCACTCCCAAATCAAAAGAGATGTTTAACGAGGCCTATATTATTTTGCCGTATTAGAGCATCCATATAGGGGTGGAAAGAGCTCTTGCTAAACAAGGTTATCATAGGAAGTCACCAAATTCAAGGATTAAATTTTGCTTCGTACCGGTAACCTCATGCGGGATCCGGTAACCCCCAGAGCAACCTTGCAGTTAAAGCTGATATAAATGACCAACCACTAACCAGCTAGGAATACTCGGGAGGTCACAGGTTCAACTTCCCACCCTCAACATTTTAAACGAATAAACCTCCGGCGAGTTTGAGTACTAGAACCGTTACAAAGTGCGAATCGGTTATCTTGTATCGGCCCGTTTTATAATGCACCTTGTGTAAAATGAAAACAAATTTCTTCGGCCCTGGTGCCAAATCTGTAGTAGACAGATAGAGAAGAAAGGAAGAGAAATGCCATTGCCGAAGTATTACTGTGATTATTGTGACAAACAATTCCAGTATACAACTTTTGCTAGAAAACGTCATTGCGAGGGTTTACAGCATCAACGAGCCAAAGCTTTTTATTATGACTCCTTGAAAGGTTCTCACTTTTACCCCCTTCTCTAGAATTTTGCTCGATTTGTTAGTAATATATTTGATGTTTCCTTAGATCCAAATCGAATACAAGCAGAAGGATTTGGGAAAGGAGTTTGCAACCACTTCATTCGACCGGTACTCACCTAGTTAATTTTGCTTAGGACTTCAATTTTCAATCTGTATTAGAATTTCTGCTATGGTTTATCAAATTCTTAAACTTATCTTTTGTTTGTGTGTGTGTTTCTTTGCTATGCTGCGTAGGGATTCTGTCAGTACGGGGATTCATGTAAATATTTTCATCCAAAGCCAAGTCTTCAAAACCCTAGCAATCCAGGAGTTATGGGTATGTTACTATGTTTGTGATTTTTTTGTCCTTCATGTACAATGTTTGGTCTTAAATATGTTTTTTTTTTTGATGAATTTCGTAACCAACATTTGTACACGACTGTGCCTGATGTGACCTAGTGGATTGAATCAAAATTAGTCTGTAGGCAATTGGATAGCACATAACTAGATTAAGTTTAGTTGAAAATGTTAGCTTCGACTTTAGACGGTTAGTACTACTATATTACTGGTTTAACTCATGATGAATAACTAAGTTCTCTTCCCTTCTTTTTGCAAGACCTAAAATCCGATAGATTCAGTCATCACTGTTAGCCTCTAATGAACTTAGACCGAAGCCATTCTGTTGATGCCTAACGAAATGATTTGCCAATCCTTGTAGTAACTTACTTGTGGATCAGATCTTCAAGTTTAGGTTAATATAGCCATAAAGTTGTCCTTTACGACTTCTAGTTTGATGAATTTACTTCTCTCTCAAGACAATCCATAAATAATTTAGCTTCTCCTGGTTAAAACTTTTTATAAGCTCTTTCGTATTCCTTTCAATACTAGGCTATGGCTTGTGGATCTTTTAATTAAAAATCTGAACTGTTTGATTAGTTTCATACTTTCATCCTTCAGGGTTGGCTGAGGCATCTAGTTTGCAGATCAACTTATTAACAACTAATGATAATCCTGCACTCTCAAACCTAATAGGAGAGCAGTCATTCAGTACCAATTATTTGAGCATGCTTCACCGTGCATTTCGTTTGTTTCATCTAATCCTAATCTCCACCACTTTCAGGAACAAATTTTGCTGAGACAGTCCAACCACCAATTATTGCCGGGAATCAAATTGCAGGAAGAGGAGGCTTGGTTCCAAGTAAGTTTGTGTTCCTAGTTAGAGTAGTAACCTCAGTTACCGCGTCCAGATATTTAATACAGCACCAGTTATTCATTGGGTTTGGTTGATCAGTCACCTATTTTAGCCATAGTTGGGCAACACCAGAATAAAATCTGCGTAATTTTTTTTACTAATTGACAACTCCTAATTGCCAATTCCTAGGGTAACACATCCCATGCTCTGAAATCTGCATAAAATCTTTACTGTTACTTTTAACACGTTTTTCCCTTAAGATTTATTGTTTATATTTTCATATGCAGTGGATTTGATTCGAGATGGCATGGGAGTTTCACTGGGTAACTTACCTCCATCTTTAAGGCCACTTCCTGAAGGCATATGTCTCTTCCCTTAGTTGACTGGGGATAAGTCATGCAATTCTCGTTGACTTCCACTCCTATATGACGATGGTAATGTAGATTCCTACATCTAGCTTCAATACAAAAACGTCTCTTTCTTCACTATGAGCTAGTGTGTACCAGCAGCAACAAAGGTTGTTGAGATGTTCAACCAAGCACCATCCGGGACATATCGTTGGCTTTGTTGAACGTATAAAACATGCTACATAGCAAGACCTTATTGTTACCATTCTGACACACCTCTGCTCTTTGATGTGGTTTCCCTAGTTATAAAGAATTCTCAATTTCGGATATTTTCTCTTGACAGACATAGTCATGTATTCACATTCTGTATATATACTACTAGCACACCTCTTTAATACATATCATTAACTAGTAATAAATTACTACACTGTCTATAACAAGAATTTTATTTCAAATGTTACATGGACGTGCTATGTTTAAATATGTTCTTTCTGTTTTGTGTTATATGAATCACAATTACAAAAGCATAAGGAAGCAAACATGCGGATTTTTTCTATTTATTCCTGTGTTCGAGTGATTCTGTTTATCTCATACCTGTGACATGTTTGGTGGTTATGTACTGTTTCCTTTTGTCTTTACTATGGCTTGTTGGTACTAGATTATAGTTTTTGGTTAAGATTTCTCTGTTTCATGCGAGAAACATTGTTCTCTGTAAATTAGTTCTGTTTCATCACTTTCATGCTCATATACCGTTTCTTGTTGTAACGAAGTTCACAGAAAAAAAAAAAAAATTCTTGTATATAGTCACACCACAGCATGCTAAATTATGAAAACAAACCCATACCAACTTTTCTAGATTATTCTTCAAAATCTAGCTTAAGCATAGTGAAATGTGAATGAGCTAATCCTCAATACCTAGTTCAACATATACACCTACTTAAGGACCACAGTTAATCCAAAGCATAGGTCTTTTTTCTTTTATCGGGTTCATGATAGGTTGCGGTGACATGTGTTTTCCCACATATCAAATGATCGCAGGCCGAGAGCTTGATTTTGTATATCTATGCATTAAATGAATAGCCTCTACTCTCTGATACCTTCTTCTCCTAGGTGGTTTCTCTTTGACTTTCATCGTGGATGTGAAGATCTCACCTAAAATTGGTATGGTGACGATGATGTTCTAAAGCTACTAGTTACGGTTCTCACTCAGATCGTTAATAAACAGTCTTTTGAAACCTTAATTTTATCCTTAGAAAAGTAGTCTTATTATTAAACTAGCTGTGATTTCTGAGTGCTTCTTTGTAAATGACGTCAAGCTAACAACCCCCTCACTTTTATGTGATTTAAAAACCTAATTAAGGAGACATTGGTAGGGGTTTATTTATGAATCTTTGATCGTTATCCCCTTTCAAATAGAAAACCTAATATTGGAACTAATATTGGAAGAAGGCTGATATTGGGGTTTCAAAATTCTGGAGGGGCTCCTCTAATAGGATGAAATAGAGATATTTTGAAGTAAAACTCAAAAACCCCTTATCCATAATATTTTCATAATGCCTAAACCACCCATGATTAGTTAATCTTAATTACATTAATTAATTAATAAATTAAGCTAATCATGATTAATTAAACATAATCTTTTACTTAATCAAATGATTTGATTTATTTTTTTTTGAATTTGTGTTTGGTGGGAAGAAAAACTAGATGAAATTTAAGAAAATTTTGTCGTTTTTTTAAAACCCTAGGTTTTGATTCAATCAACCATAGTAGCATTGAGAATACCTCTAGCTTAAACTCCTGGTCTTTTTATGGCTCAAATTTGATGAAATCACGATTTGAAAGATTGATTTTTGTTATTCAGGGAAATTTACGGTTGGGTTTTCATGTCGAACCCAACCGTAACACGAAGAACACCGATGAACACCATTTTTGCCCAGATTTACGGTTGGGTTTTCAACAAAACCCAACCGTAAATCAAAGAACAATGATGAACACCATCTTTTTCCCAGTTTTACGGTTGGGTTTGAGGCTCGAACCCAACCGTAAAATCCAAAAAAAATTCTCCTTTCTAGGGAATCGTAAAATCCAAATTAAGTTTACAATTTCAACTTGCACTTACGGTTGGGTTTTCCCATAAAATCCAACCGTAATCCATCCCTTGGAGCATTGAATTTTAAGGTCAAATTTGGGTTTCAAAATTTAAATTTTGAACTTATTCAATCATTTTAACTAGATTGAAGGTAAATTGGGTCATTCAAACAAAGAAAAACCGAAAAACACACACATTAGAGAATCCAATTTTAAGTTATCTAGTAGAATTTACGGTTGGGTTCCGGCTTAGAACCCAACCGTAAGTTCTAGTGTTAGTTTTAGTGCAAATTCATCATATAGTTACAGTTGGATTTTGCCTTGAAACCCAACCGTAAACAAGTTGTGGTGTTAGTGCAAATTATATTACGGTTGGGTTTAGTAATCGGACCCAACCGTAAAACTTTCACTAAGCATTTCAGCATGATTTACGGTTGAGTTTGAGTCCAAACCCAACCGTAAATGCTCCTGTTAACTTTTTTTTTGATTTTCAATATACTCCAAATTGGGTTTAAAAGACACCTTTTTAACTTATTCATTCTATTGTAATAGATTTAAAGTAGTACATTAAAGGAAAAAACAAAGGAAACGAAATACAATAGATCATTGGATGATTACACTTAAACACTTAATGATAATGGCGATAATCAAGAACCCGACTTGTTTCCATAATACGATAGCAATCTGTATGCTTGAACTCCTCCCCATGTCTGATTCTATATTGCTCCATAGCCAACACATGCTGAAAAAAATAAATCAATTATAAGTTTGAATTTTTGAAATCTCTTTTTAATGAACGATTTATTAATCAACAAACTTACTCTTTCCACACCGTTCTCGTCGGGACGTGATTCGAATCTCATTTGCATTTCCAGTTTTAAGTTGTTCATTTGTTGATACAACGCCTCAAACCGTCTCTTGATGGCTCTCCACGTCCTATGATTTTCATTCCCCTCTAATGCCGCAAACATTCGAAACACACGCTTCCACCAAGGATCAGTATCTTGATCCTCATGCCAATCTTCTTGTGAAATGACGTTGTCATTGTCGTTTTTGAATGCTCCATCGTAAGCATGCTCTACCATCGTATGCCACGCTCGAACAATTGCAACATCTTCATCATTCGTGTATGTAGTTACCATTTTTAGTGATTCAAAGGGTATGGTGTGAATGAGTTGGAAAGTCTAGAATTAGCATGACAATGAAAGGGATAGAGAATAATGAGAAAGTGACAAGGAAAGGTTTCCTTTTATAGCGAAAAAAAACCCAACGTCTAGATTTCCAAATAAAAAATCCGTTGGAATTGTCTACTTTAAGGAAACAAAAATTCTGACAGTTTTGAGAATCCAGTAGAATTTACGGTTGGGTTCTGGCTTACAACCCAACCGTAAGTTCTAGTGTTTGTTTTAGTGCATATTTCATCATATAGTTACGGTTGGGTTTTTCCTTGAAACCCAACCGTAAAATCCGAGACAGTGCCCAGATCGTTACGCCTTTCGTGCGGGTCGGAACTTACCCGACAAGGAATGTTTTTTTAGTAGGAATTGTAGTTACGGTTGGGTTGAGTCATCGAATCCAACCGTAAGAAGGATTTTTTAAGAGAAAATTAGTTATGTTCGGGTTTAGTTCATTTTCTTATCAAATACCAGAGTTGTTAAAAACCTTATTTTTAACATTCAAGGAAGAACCAAAGGAAACGAAATACAGTAGATCATTAGATGATTACACTTAAACACTTAATCATAATGGCGAAACTCAAGATAGAAACTTTGTTCCAAGATACGATAGCAATCCTTATGCGTAAACTCCTTCCCATATTTGATTTTATATTGCGCCCTAGCCATCACATGCTCAAAAAAAAAAAAAATCAATTATAAGTTTGATTTTTTTAAAACTCTTTTTAACGAACGATTTATTAATTGACACACTTACTCTTTCCATACTGGGTTCTTCGGGAAATGCTTCAACTCTCATTTTCATTTCCAATTTTAAGTTTTCCATTTCTTCATACAACGCCGCAAAGCGTCTCTTGATGGTTCTCCACGTCCTCCGATATCCATTCCCTTCTAATGCTACAAACATTTCAAACACACGCTCCCACCAAGAATCGTCATCCTGACCATCCATCCAATTTTCAGCTCTAACAACGTTGTTATTGTTGTTATAGAAGGCTCTCTCGTAAGCGTGCTCTATCATCGTAACCACCCTCGAACAATTGCAACATCTTCATCATTCGTGTATCGAACCATTTTTAATGGTTGAAAGGGTATGGTGAGAATGAGTTGGAAAGTCTAGAATTATAATGAGAATGAAATGGATAGAGAATAATGAGAAAGTGACAAGGAAAGGTTTCCTTTTATAACGAAAAAACAACGGCTAGATTTTCAAATAAAAAATCCGTTGGAATTGTCTACTTTAAGGAGACACAAATAAAGAAGTCACAATAATTTTTGTCACTATTCAGGGATTATTTACAGTTGGGTTATCCAGAAAACTCAACCGTAAAATCCAAATTAAGTTTACAATTTCAACTTGCACTTACGGTTGGGTTTTTCCATAAAACCCAACCGTAATCCATCCCTTGGAGCATTGAGTTTTAAGGTCAAATTTGGGTTTCAAAATTTAAATTTTGAACTTATTCAATCATTTTAACTAGATTGAAGGTAAATTGGGTCATTAAAACAAAAAAAAACCCGAAAAACACACAAATTAGAGAATTCAATTTTAAGTTATCCAGTAGAATTTACGGTTGGGTTTTGGCTTAGAACCCAACTGTAATATCTAGTGTTAGTTTTAATGCATACTCTTTTACGGTTGGGTTTTGTAATGAAACCCAACCGTAACAAATATGTGGTTTTAGTGCAAATTATATTACGGTTGGGTTTTGGCTTAGAAAGCAACCGTAGATTCTAGTGTTAGTTTTAGTGCATACTCTTTTACGGTTGGGTTTTGTAATGAATCCCAACCGTAAAAAATATGTGGTTTTAGTGCAAATTATATTACGGTTGGGTTTTGGATTAGAACCCAACCGTAAATTCTAGTGTTAGTTTTAGTGCATACGCTTTTACGGTTGGGTTTTGTAATAAAACCCAACCGTAACAAATATGTGGTTTTAGTGCAAATTATATTACGGTTGGGTTTAATAATCGGACCCCACCGTAAATATGAGTTTTTTAGTGGAAATGTAGTTACGGTTGGGTTGAGTCATCAAACCCAACCGTAAATGATCATCTTCATCTCTTATATCCTTCATTTTTTATGCATAAATCAGTCTTGTATTTGTTTTTTGTTGGTGGGAAAAGTAGAAGAAAGATAAGAGAGTTTTAACCCAAAATTTTAAAAAACCCAAAATGAGTGGTTCTAGTGGCAAATTTGTGGAGGGTGAATCCTTGTATGATTGCCAAACTAAATTATACATACCCATTGAGGGAGACCCAACTATGTATGATTATTTGGATGGTAGAGAGGTTTTAAGTGAAAGTTGTGATGTTGAAACTCAACCAAATGGAAAAAGTAGTCGTCAAAATTAAGATTCAACTGCCGAGAGTAGTCAGGTATACCTCTAACTTAAACTCTTTGTCATTTTTTGATGATATTTGATGAAATGAGGTACATAATAGTGAGTTTTGTTTGTGACTCCGCCATGTTTACGGTTGGGTTGTCTTCAGAAACCCAACCGTAACTGTACATTTGATTGAGGAAAAGTACTTTATTAACAGTTTTACGGTTGGGTGTTTACCACAAACCCAACCGCAACTCATTATGTGCATGGGTATTTATTGCACTAGTTACGGTTGAGTTTGACTCTTTAACCCAACCGTAAAATTGTTTGAGATTTTTTTTGTTGTTTTACGTTTGGGTCTGACGCTTCTAACCAAACCGTAAACTTATTGGTTTTAGTGTTTTGTTGCGTAATGCCTTGATATTTTTTGTTCATCTCGCGGTTGTACCTCAACCAATGTATGATCAGCCTCCTCCAAATGATATTCAAACTAGAGATACTACGGATCACTATTTGAACGACCTGGTAGGTTATATATAACTTGTTAATCCCTATTCGACAATATAGCTAATGCCATTTTTTTTCTCCTAGCTTTCTGCTCTTGGACCATGTAGACATGGGATAAAAAATATGATGCAAAGAAATGGGCTAGAGAACATGGGAAACTCATCATGTGTGTGATTGTTTGTAACAACCAACAAAAACACAACCGCTTTCAAATGGTTTGTGAGTGTAGTGGACAATACACAAGACATGCGAAGAATGGTACTGAGTATGTACCAAAGACGAAGATCAAGCGAAAAACTTTCACTAAGAAGACGGGATGTCCTTTCAAGCTTCAATTTCGTACCAACAACGAGAATAAGTGGTTCTTGTCTACAGTTGTATGCGGTCGTCACAACCACCTACCACCAGAGACTTTGTTAATGCATCCTTCTACGGCACGGCTCACCGAGGAAGAAAAGCTCATCGTAAACGATATGACGGATAGGCGTTTGAAACCCAGTGATATACTCGGGCACTTGAAGAAAATAAACTCAAATAATATGTCTACGTTGGAGACAATCTACAACGCCAAAGACAAGTTGAAGCGTGAGAAATGAGAAGAAAGGGACCCGATCCAACAACTTTTGTACTTAGGGGAGACGAAAAACTACACCATGTTTCACGAAGAAGATGAGAATAAAGAAATTAAGCATATTATATTGGCTCATCCCGAGTTTATAAAGTTAGCACGGTGCTCCCATCAAGTGCTTATGATGGATTTCACGTACAAAACTAACAAGTATGAGCTCCCGGTTTTGAATGTTGTAGGCCAAACTTCTGCCAAGTCCCCGTTTAGTGTTGCCTTTTGCTTATTGAGAAACGAGATCGAAGAAAGCTATGTGTGGGCATTGGAACAAATTAGATTATTCTACGTTGAAGGATATACCCCTAAGGTAATTATCACCGACAAAGAACAAGGCTTGATGAATGCCATTGCAAGGGTATTCCCAGATGCTCATCATCTTCTTTGCACGTTCCACTTGTGGAACAATATTCAAACCAAGTGCAAAACGATTATTCGACCAAACAAGAAAAGCGAGATGGACAGAATTAAGAAATTGCCGGATGCTGAACAAGAAACGTCCAAAGAAAAATTCGAGGAGAACGACAAGTTGGCGGAACTAAAATGGGCTAGTTTCCAAAGTGAATGGGACGCTTTGACATGGTCTATCACCAAGGAAGATTATGAAGAAAATGTTCGTACGTTATGCTTGCATTTGAGTAATTATCCAAGAGTTGTGAAGTATTTGATGGACCATTGGTTGAATCCTCACAAAGAGAAGTTTGTAGCGGCGTTCACAAACCAATATAGGCACTTTGACAACCAAGCTACAAGTACCTTGGAGTCATCTCACAACAGAATGAAGATGAAGCTTCATAATTGTGATGGTGGGTTTGTTACGGTCTTCGAAGCGAAGCACGATTATTTTCTCCGTGACCTTGATAGAGTTAAAGAATCTTTTAAAAAATGCCTTTCTAGAATACACGTCAGCTATAAAGACGAACCATTGGTCCAAAATATTTCTTATAAAGTGTCGCATTGTGCGATTGAGAAGATAATGTACGAAGTAAAGCACTATAGATTGAGCAACTTACACGGAGAACAAGAATGTGTTTGTCCTAACATGTCAAGTTTGGGACTTCCCTGCCGGCATATGATGCCCAAGTACGAAGAAGACGGTGTGATCCCAATTCAAGATATTGATCCGTTTTGGCAACAATTGTCTTTCGATGAACCCATCGTCGAGCAAGATTTTGGTGCATCGTTTGCCGACACCCACGTTGGAAAGGCTCTAGCCAAGAAGTACGAAACATTAAATCAGGCGCAAAGGCAAATTTGGTTGACTAAGTTGAGTTACTTCGTGTTTCCGCACACAAGGTACGCTGTCAAGGAACCAATTAGAGGGAAGAGAACAGGTAGGCCTTCTACCAAAGAATCGAGGGCCGTGGGACGCAAAAGCTAGGGAATTACATGACGAATCAAAGAAAAGAAACCCTTCTGCATTTGAGCATTTGCAAAAGGAATATGAAGCATAGGATGAGAAGGAGGATGATGCTCAACGAAAAAGAAGTCAAACGAAACAAGGGGGACCAAGTCTAGTAGATATTAAAGGAAAAGGTACCGCGGTTCCCACTCAAGAAAGTTCAACAATTGAACTTGGTGCCAAGGGAAAAGTTCCTGCACACCCAAACTCAAGAAGAGTAAGTATGAAGGAATTAGCAAGAAGAAAAAAAAGAGTTAGTATGAAAGAATTAGCAAGAAGAAAAGAAAAATTTAAAGTCAATACATTAGTGGTTGAAGAGCCACATACGATCCGGATTGCAAGAGGATTGATGCAATTTCCATCTAACTTTTCAAGAATTGAGAATGGCAAAATCGTCCGAACCGAGCACATTATTTTTGAAAATTATACGTCATCGTTTCCGGATTTTTTTTGTCCATACATAAAGGCCACCAACGATGTTGCCGGTGATGGTAATTGTGGATACCATGTATTCATCGAACAAGTTGGACCATGTAGCGGAGCAGCAGGGTTGGGTATGGATGAAGCAACTTATGTAAGGCATAAGTCAGCGGTTGAACTACGCTCTTACCTGGATTTATACAAGCCAATGATGTGTGCATATAGAGATGAAGAGTCGTTATTAAACAAGGAGTTCATTGCGTTCGAAAGACGTTTAATAGGAAACAAGAATCGCACTAGCGAGTATTGGATGAGCATGCCAATATGTGGCCAAATCCTCGCCAATGCTTTCAATTGCGTCATCCATTATATCTCAAATGGATATTGTTTTACATTTGCACCAACAAGATCAACATTTGTCGAACAATTGGCTAATAGAAGATGTGTGATTGGGCTGGTGCAGAACTGCCATTTTGTCGGTCTCAAGTTGAAAGAAGGAAGCCCATTACCCCCGTTACAGGATGGATACGACGGTGACATCGCCAAGTGTTGGTGTCACCGGTTCGAGCAAAATTTCGAACTCTGGATGGGGAATATAAACCCCCCCCCCCCCCCGACCTTTCAATTCATATCATTTGTTTCTAACTTGGAGTCAGAATGATAATATAGTAATATTCACTAAATGTAAAATTGGTAGTAACAATATCATATGTATTTGGAGGAATCATAATATGAAAATAGTTTTTTGGAAATGAAAAATTTGTAATATCATATGTAAACATGTCATTACAAAATTCACCCAGGTTTACGGTTGGGTTTTCAGTCAAAACCCAAACGTAAAACTGTCACACAAATTTTCACCCAGTTTTACGGTTGGGTTTGGACTCCAAACCCAACCGTAAAAATGATGTTAAAAAAATTCAGCCAGGTTTACGGTTGGGTTTGGACTCAAAACCCAACCGTAAATATTCTTGTTAACCTTTTTTTGGAATTTCAATTCACTCAAAATTGGGTTCAAAACATAAAATTTATGTAAACATCATTACTTTGACCACATTTTCATGCAAGAGTTTTACGGTTGGGTCTTCAGACAAAACCCAACCGTAAACCTTCAACATTTTTCATTTTGCCAGTTTTACGGT
>JAJJMC010003991.1:15309108-15324004 GCA_023531435.1 Papaver californicum
CCAACCGTAAACCTTCAACATTTTTCATTTTGCCAGTTTTACGGTTGGGTTTTGCCTGGAAACCCAACTGTAACACTAATTTTTTGGGGTATTTTGACCTGCTTTTCCCATTGTATGGTTTCCAACTTTAAATAACTGGAAATAAAACAGGTAATACATAAATTTTAAGTTTAATTTTTAGAATTCACGTGCAAGTTAAATTCAAACTTCAAATCCAACTTCACATTAAAGGTAAAAGTAATTCACCCACACAAAAAAAACCATAGACATATAGTTAAGGAGAAGGAGGAAGGGTAGGTCGATGACTTTGACGAGGTCATTTTTTGCTCATAAGATTACGATGAGCAGCACCGCCACGAGTACGAGTACCAGCACGACCGCCTCGAGTACGAGCACCACGTTGCGCATCCTCGGCTTCATCATGTGTCTCTTTCATCCGATGCTTGCGGCTCTCTTCTAGTAGTACTCGCATCTCTTGTAGCGGGTCTACTCCTCTTTAAAGTCCGATGCACATCCCGGCTTCATGATGAAGCTCCCTAATCAAAACTTGGAGTTGGTCGGGCGTCCTCACATCAATTGTGCTTAGGCATGGATTTATAGAGTCCGCCAATGCAATGACTTTCTTTTTCTATTCACATATGAAAATAAAAGTAGGATGAGTGTTTAGTAATAAATCTTAAAAACATTAATAAAAAAAAATAATGTACGTACCAAATCGAAATATGCCTTCTTCCAGAAACCATCTTCTGTGTTGTTTGGCATAGTCTCAGGACCATTGTTGATGATAGTTGGATGACCAAAATGGCGATACCAATCCAAGTAATCTTCTGCAGCCTCTTTTGTGCCCGGAGATGGAGTTAACTCATTCCTTTGGACTTGGTATTTCGGATCATTGCGGTTATTCCAAACCGCGACCGAAGGCGTTGGCTCGTAGTTTAGCACGATGTTTGGGCCTTCGATCATCGACCCATTCACATACAATTTAAACATTTCGCGTGTCACCGTTGTTTGGACATATCCATATTGGCGGAGAGTTCGGCAGGGGTTGGACATCACGTACCCAAACGGATGGTACAAAGGGCCGTTATAGCCTGCCACGTCCGACAATTCACGTAAATCCTCAACATGTCCATCACCCTCTATGCTAATCTTCACATAAGGGTCAAAAATAACATCTTCAACCGTGAAAGCATCAATTTCAGTTATCATCTTTGCTATGAGCACTTCTTTATATTTTTCCTGGGTCCCGGTGAAGATGAATTTCTTTCCCGTAGGTCCAGTACCATCACCGCTCGTTTGAGGAGCCAGTCTGGGAAAGTGATCATATACCCATGCCTATAAAGATAATAAATATTAATATAAGATAATGCGAAAAAAATAAATTAAAGTTAAACATTGAAATTCAAACAATAAATTACCTGAAGTAGACCGATATTCCTGGCAATCTCAGTTCCCCTAACCCTCGAAGCTTTTCGAAGGTTAGTAAGTAGGTAAGCCAGGGTGGCAGTTCCCCACGAGTATTGATGCGTCATCCCGAGATCACCCTGAAACCACTTTAGATAGTGAACGTTGACCCTGTTAACCGAGTTATCAGCAAAGAAGATGGTGCCGAGCATATATAACAGATACGCTCTGGCTGTTCGAATAGCTCTGGTGTCATCTATGACGACCCCAGCCATTTCCAACTTTGCGGTTCCTCTAAACTTCTCCCTTAGTGAAGGCAACAATATTTTCTTGCTCATACCTTGACCTTTCTTCGTTGGCATCCCCAGTTTATCTCCACTGACCAATTTAAACTCAGATTCGGCTTCGCTCTTCTCCCATCCAAGTGTATCTTTCACAAGTGCATAAAGATCACTCCATGACATGTTGTTGTTAAAACCCTCAGACACTGATTTACCATCCACCTCCAGGCAAAGAATTGATTGGACATCATCCGGCGTTATTGTCATCTCGCCGAATGGGAGATGAAACGTATCGGTTTCAGGCCAATAACGTTCCCTGAAGGCTGCGCAGACGACACTGTCATACTCCTACATCGAATTGGTAATTCCGGGAGCTAACCCGGTACCATTTACGAGAATTTGTACAGTCGTACATTCATCAGTTAAGGGCCAATGTTGAGCCCTTTGACGAACCAATTTCTTGATCGCCTGTGTATGATCCTACAAAGAATAAAAATAAATTTGTTTTACTTACAAAAGTTAACAAACAAAAATTTAACAGAACAAGAGAAGTGTTTAGATTAATACCTTGGTCGTAGCAACTTTGGCAGCCCATGAATGGGGATAACCAAATAATATTGCAGATTTGTCTGGGGCCTCACCCCAAAGTCCTCAATTCCTCCTCTTAGGCCACAGTTGAGGTTCGGCCTTTTCTTTGGCAACCCTTTTCTTTGCCTTTTCTTTGGGAATATCTTTACCTTTGCCTTGAGGGACATGTTGTTCTCTGTCCCTCTCTTCTTCCTCGTGTTGTTGCTCTTGTGGTGGTTCTCTAATCACAAGGGAACCTCTAGGTGTTGGTAGATCACCCAAGCCTTGGAACAGACTATATTCCTCTTGTGCAATTTGAGGAACACTACCACCCCCTACCTTAAAAGATGGATTATGGGTCTTACTCACGCCTCTCTTCTGAACCCCTAAATGCTTTCCGTGGTGAGGGGTTGGAGTGTGAGAAATTGGTGTTAAATTGTTACCCCTCTTATTCTTCCTACAACACACAAGCAATACAAGTTAGATAATTTCCAAGCAATTCAACTTCAACTAAAAAAAATTGACTACACAGGATTATTTACGGTTGGGTTTTTCTCAAAAGCCAACCGTAAATTTTTAGTTGAAAATTTTGTCACTATTTTTCGGTTAGGTTTTAACAAAAACCCAACCGTAAAATACATGTAGCCTGATGTGCACACTTTTTTTACGGTTGGGTTTTTCTTAAAACCCAACCGTAAGACTCTAACAAAATTTTTGTTTGCGCTATTGTTACGGTTGGGTTTTGCTCAAAACCCAACCGTAATTGTTTTTAAAAAATGGCGCAAATTGTTTACGGTTGGGTTCAATTTTGAAACCCAACCGTAATATCCTTAACTCTTCATCTTCTTCCCTTTGATTTACGGTTGGGTATTGAAAAAAACCCAACCGTAATATGAAAAACATGATATATTACGGTTGGGTTTTCACACGAACCCAACCGTAATGTAAGAACATGATATATTACGGTTGGGTTTCACACGAACCCAACCGTAATATCAACTGTGTCCAATATTTTTAAACCAAAAACACAATCAAACATGCGAATCAATCAATTAGAAGTTCTAAGAATAACATGGGTTTTCTTCAATACCTTAGATACACCATTGTTGGATTTTTCGGTGATTGATTTTGCTTTTCACTATCGATTTCTTCTTGAATCTCTTGATTAGGTTGAAAGGAGCAGGGTTGATTGCCATCACTACTACCTTTAACTCCTTTAATATGCTTCTTCATCACGAATTGTTGAGTTTAATCGACGAAGAATTTTACGAATCGGCGATGAATTTCGATGGATTACGGTTGAGTTTTTGTTTGGTTTAGTTTTTGAAAGTTATGAAAATGAATAATGTTAAGGGTATTTAGGTTTTAATTGGCATAAGGGTAAAATCGACATTTAACCAAACCCCTAAGACATCCCTTAACATAAAATTGGGTCACCTTGCCTCCACTTGGAGCCCCTCCAGGATACTGGAGCCCCTATATCAAGCTTCTATTGGAAACATTTATTTACTTTTGTTTGATTAGGTAAGCCTTTGTTTGATATAAACCAAGCCTTAAATCCAAAACTAAAGCCTCTTTTTAGAAGTGTGAGAATTTCAAAGTGGGTCATCCATGAATTTTGTGCATGCTTGCCTTTAGCAGCAGTTCAAATAGGGTCAAAAAATTCACAATTTGAAGACCCAAATTAGACCAATCTTTATGAAAAACATTTGCACTTTCATTTTTATTATGTTGGGAAAGAAATAGGACAGGAAAAAAGAGAAGGATGAGTGAGTTTAAAGGAATGAACTAACAATACTACATGGAGAAAAATGAAAATAAAAATGGATTAAGGTTTAAGTTGGTTTCGTTTGTATAATTAAAATAAACACGGGAGATTATCACTAATAAGTTAACAATTATTATGGTTTAGGCAATGTAAGTTGATAGAAAAATAATTAAGTTTGCAATAGTTGCATTGTAGGTAAATGATTCTTCTAGGATCTAGGATATGATTTTTCATAACATCTTTGTCATCCGATTGCAGTTTTGTTTTTGGGTTTTACTCAAAAAGTTTTTAAGTAGGAGAAGAAAAAAGATTCCAGTGAAATAATCTCTTGCTTTAGCTCTATCTACTCTAGAATATGTATATGAAGTTAGTCTATTATAACTGTGGTGAATTAACTAGATTTGGGACCATAAAAAAAGAAAAGTGAAAAAGTTGTTTTTCCAAGTTATGGGAGGAACATGGGAATGGGGTGGAATTCATGAACACCTCACATACTAGGGCTACTTCTAAAACCACTTCTAGTTCAATCTCACGCATTATCTCTTCATTAGCTAACTCTCTTATTATTATTCCTTCCTATACACTTTTCCTTGAACAGTCATATGCAGACTCCACCATTCTTGAAAAAGATATCTTTCTAATGGAATTGGTCTGTCTTGAGTTCAAATTAAAAAAGAAAGAAAGAAAGAAAATCTAAGGTGCAGAGATGAATGCCCACAAAAGTGAAATGCCCACTAACCACAGAGTTCATGGGTACAAATCTCAGTCTTTAGCACTTGCAACATTCACTCTTCTGTGCAATATAGCAGTCTTTACACAAACTAACTAAAGACTGACAACATCTGTTGTTTAAGTTCAAGTCATTCTCTGTTAGTTCATTCTCTCTTTCTAGCTAGTTAGCAACTTGCTATCTCTTAACTAGTTGTTGTGTTCATTGGTGGTCACATGATCTTGTAGTTTGTGTACAAAAGAAGTCTTTAACTTCGTTATTTTCGACTTCCTAAAACGCGGGGTTTGTTCTAGTTGCAAAGAGTGCCCTGTCAAAATCCAAGTTGTTTCGATTGAATTTTGAACACATGATCTTGATCAATACACCATTGAAAATTTGTCTAATCTAGCTCTATATCTAGCTTAGCTAGTTAGTAGTATAATAAGATAGTGAGAGATTTTTGGTTCTATATAAGTAGTTAGAACTCTCCCAATCTCATTTTATACTTGTATCTGAATCTTTAAGTGAAGAAGCAGTTTAAGTACTTCACCATGAGAAAAATATCTCTAATGTCATTCTTATTCTCATTCTGCTTCTTTGTCAGTCTTTGTGTAGTATCTGTCCAAGGAAGAAGTCATAAACATAAGGATAAACATGGTCGTCGTCCACCAAATTCTCACATTTCAGCTCCTCCTCTTCCTTCACCTTCATTTCCCCCCGAGTCTTCTCCTATTCCTATTAGTAAACCTAGTAATGTTTTCAATGTACTATCTTATGGAGCTGTTGGAGACGGTTCAACTGATGAAACCGCTGCTATCAAATCGGTGTGGGATTCAGCTTGTCAATTTGACTCTGGACCATCAGCCACTCTCCTTATTCCTCAAGGTTATTCCTTCATGATGCAATCTGCAATATTCAATGGACCTTGTCAAAACAAAGTCATTTTTCAGGTAATGTAGGAAATTAAACATGTTCATATTTTCCTCAGTCTAGTTTACAAATGAGAATTATGGCTCGAGCTGATGATTTTGGACTAGTTATGTAATTTAATTTTGTTCATGTCATTGTAGGTTGATGGTATCCTAATGGCACCTGATGGACCTGAGTCCTGGTTAAAAAGTAACAGTAAAATTCAGTGGTTGGTCTTCTATAGAACGAACGGGTTTACGGTCCAAGGAAGTGGTGTTATCGATTGAAGAGGCCAAAAATGGTGGGATCTTCCCTGTAAACCTCACAAGGTATGTTCATGAAGGAATAAAGGTTCATTTTCTAGAAACAATTTGTACTTCATATGATTTTTGACTCCCCTTGCTGACTAAGTTTTATGTATATTCGACAGGGAATAAATGGAACCACATTGCCAGGACCTTGCGATAGCCCAATTTTAAGCAGCCACAAATTGGATAAAGCTAAATAAATATATCTCTGCTTTAAGTAAATTTTAATTTTATTTAAACTCATTTCTTTTCCTTTCAGGCCATAAGGATCTTCATGTGTACTGATGTAGCTCTAAAAGGACTCAAGATTCTAAACAGTCCACAATTCAACGTCAAATTCGACAATTGTCATGATGTTCATATAGATTCATTAAAAATTACAGCACCCGGTAGAAGCCCCAACACCGATGGAATTCACATATCGACTACTGATAATGTGGAAATTTACAACTCGCTTGTTTCAACTTGTAATTAGTAATATTAATTAGGCTCCAGACTTTTTCACGGCTCCGTAAATTGTCTTGCAGTTTTTTACCTTCTCAATTGAATGTTTTTCTGATGTTTGGATGTTGTACTATGTAGGAGATGATTGTGTATCAATTTGTACCGGTTGTCATAATGTAGACATAAGGAATATTACATGTGGACCTAGTCATGGAATCAGGTACTCGTACCTTTTTTTTTCTTTCCATTCGTGGTCATGTACAAAAGAACTTTACACCAAGCATCTGGAAATTTAACTAAAGATTCTGACTTTTTTTTTCTTCTTCTTCTATTGTTAATCAGCATTGGAAGTTTAGGAAACCATAATTCGCGTGCATGTGTTTCGAATATATCAGTGACTGATTCAGTGATCAAGTATTCAGATATCGGTGTAAGAATCAAGACATATCAAGGTGGATATGGGTCAGTGTCAGGCATAACTTTCAACAACATTCATATGGATACCGTGAGAAACCCACTAATAATTGATCAGTACTATTGCGAAGCTCATGGCTATAGTAATCAAACAGCGGCTGTTTTTGTATCCGATATCTCGTATACAAACATTAAAGGAACGTACGACTATCGGTTTCCACCAATGCATTTTGGATGCAGTGATTCAGTTCCTTGTACAAATCTTACATTATCAGATATCGAACTTCCATCGGAGGGAGAGTTTGTAAGAGACCCATTCTGTTGGAATGCTTATGGAGCTTCACAGACACTTAGAATTCCGCCTGTTTATTGTTTACAGGAGGGTGTGCCACGATCCATCCTAGAGAACGACCTTGGTCAGTGCTAATCTATACCTATGTGATTAGTTAAGTTAATTAACTACATTATATTAGATTAGATTAGATTAGATGATTAATGTAAGTAATTAATGAATGAATTAAGAAGGTTTTACATATGGGGTGGACGTAAAATAGAGATATATCTATAAGAAAAGCTTTGTGTTTGTCTATGTATTAGAGCACCAGTGTTGGTGAAGTAGAATAAGTGAGAATTGATCAAGAGTGGTGTAAGAGTATGTGTTACTTCACATTGTATATACCCCTTGGGAATTCAATATATATATATAGTTGATAAAAATGACGGGTTAGTATTATTTACATTATTTTCACTCGATTCTTATTTTTTTCGTGTTGTTTATGTACCCAAAAATTTCTTGTTCTGTTTGAGATTTGTCAGAAAATATAGTTGTTTTCTTTGAGAAAATGGGAATAAGAAGACCTCAGACTTTATATTTCGAATGTATTCTCTCAGTCCATGCCATGGTGCTCACAATTTTACAAATTATAACAATTTACTCCTATTTAGAGGAGAAATTATCTCCTAATAAACGATACATGAGGGAGTACTTAGTTTATGACCAAGGTGAAACCAGTACAAATATAATCTACATGTCCAATCGAACTATGAGCTAGAAGTTTCCAAAATTGGTTAGAAATATGTGGAAAAACTTTTAGGATGTGCTTGGTATGAATTTTAAAAACAAGATTTTATTTTTAAAAATAGAAAAACAGAAAAGGGGAAAAATGTGTTTGATGAAGATATTTTCAGAAAACGTTTTTCATCTGTTTTATGTCTTTAAAAACGAAAAAATAAAAACGATTATTAATCTTTTTCTGTATTTTTTTTTTCTGCGTTCTCTTTCTGCTTCTCTCTGTGTGGATCTGGTTTCTGTGTTCTATTTCCGCTTCTCACCTCATCATCGATACTTTCTCTTCCAGTCACTCTAAGATTCATCTCAGTTATATCTTATTGTGTCTATTTCAATCTAACAAAGTAATTTCATATCTTTGTGTTAGGGTTTTAATTTTTGTTGTTTTTATTGGTTTTGTCATAAGATTAGGGTTTATTTTCTTCTTCTCGTTTGTTGTTCAAATTCAGGGTTTACAGTTTTTCCTTTCAATGTTTTTGTTGTTCTGAAATTTGGGGTTTTGTTCTTCTATTTCAAATTAGGGTATGACAATTAGTAAGTTGATTTTCTTTTTTTTCATCTGTGATAGTTATTCTTGAGTTGTATTTTTTGGTTTTACTCTTAATTTTGGTAGTTTGTATAATTTTATTTTGTTTTTATTTTAAGTTTAAATGTTTAGGTAACTGTAACACTCATTCATGAGTTGATATTATTAATGAATGATCTCAAATTATTAAGCTCATAACTCTTCTCTACGTTTCATTATTATTATAATTTTTTTATAAAGCATTCTGTCTCCTTATTTCTCTGAGTTTCTTTTGTTTTTCATTTTTTTACTGTAGTTATTTTAGCTTTGTAAAAGAAAGTTGTATGGAAGTCAGAGTTTCTTATTTCATTTTCAATTTTGGACATTAAAGCTACTATGGGACTTCAAATCATTTCCCCTCTAAATTTTCAGTTGATTTTGTCCATTTTTCGTTTTAATGAAATCTCAAATCAAATCTGTGATTATAAAAAAGAAATGTCGAAACTCTTCTCACAGTTGAATCAAATCTGTCGTTTTGGTTATATTACTAGAAGTTTGGTATGTGATTATTTTTTTCCTTCAAATTTTGGTAAATTTTAACCTATGTGTTTTTTAGGTATCATCGGTGGGTTTTTGGGAACCAACCACTTTGTTCAACAGCTCAGTGATTTTGGGGTTTGTAATGCTTTTGTAGTTTCAATTTACGTGCTTCTTTTTGTGAATTCTGTGATTTTAGTTTTGTTTTGTATGATTTAGTTAAGTTTTGTATGTTTAGTAGCATGTATATGGTAACTTATGGTGAAATTGTTCCATGTTTAGTTCTATGAGTTCACTTCTTGTTTAGTATCATGATTTTTTTTCAATTTTGTATGTTTAGTAGATCATCTTACTTTGTGTAGTTGAGTTTTCAAGTCTCTTGTTAGTATGAATAGCTTCGATTAATGTATGACTGTTAGCACATAATCTTTTTAGGTTTCGAACATGGCTGTTAGCGCATAATCTGCGTTTGAATGTGCTGACCATCACTCCTTTATATTCGAGAAGTATTATGCATCATTCCCGTTAGCCTAAGAAATAAGTCCCTGGTATAAATCCTCTTGTTTGAACAAATTTAACACATTTTCTTTGTGTGTATAAAGCATGATGCCCTGCATCTAAGGCTCTGAGTATTTGTATATCTTTTAAGAATAAAAAAGCTATTATTTACCATATGAATTTCCCTGCATCCAAGACTCTGAGCTTTAATCTAGAACCTTTAGATCTATTCAAATGTCAAGTTTTTCTGAAATTTGATTTGTTTGTTTGCATATTGAATATTTGGTTTAGGTCAATTTATGTTTCTTATGTCTAAAATATGCTTATAATTTAATTACTATTCCAACATGAACTAATTATGTTTTTTGCGGTTGTGTTAGTTTCTAGTGATTTTTTTATTTTTGTTTTTGTTGTTGTTTTCTTCTGTTTTGTCCTGTTATTTAGGTTTTCCTTATTTGGGTTCATCTTTATATGCTTAAGTTTTAGATAGTGTATTGTGTAGAACAAAAGATGACTTTTGCAACAAGTGGTGATAATTTAGATGATGTTCGCACATGATCACAATTTATTGTGGATTACTTTGTTGGATTGGTTCATGAAGAATCCAAAAATGGGTTACAAATCACTACATTGGAGAAAAAAATGGGTAGAAATAGACAATGCTGTCTTTACTAGGTTTGGTAAGAGATATATTGTTCCAAAGTTGAAAGCCAAGTTCAGCGTATAATGCATAGGGAATATGCAAGGTTTTTGAGTGATACCGGTATGGGTAGGGATTCAGCAGCAAACACGGTCACCGCAAGTGATGATGCTTGGGCACGGTACTTGAAGGTAGTCTGCATAAATGTTTTTATTTAACTATTCATTTGATTCATTGTAATCAGACTACCATTTTTTTTCTTCAGATCAATATTTTCTGTGTAATCTCTAATGCATGTTTGGATGGTCCATTAAGAAGTGAACTCGTAAGCATTCTTACCACTGGAGAGTTTAAGTTGTAAACTCTCTTCAGATGGGTATCCTGTCCTCAGTGGTATGAAGTAGTTCATAGTTATGTAGATGTCATTTGGCTATTATTCCAGGTAAACCTAGTTATACTTTATCTTTATTCTTGCAATGTGGCTTGATAGGCTCGAATATGGCTCATGTTACACGTCTTCTAGCTATGCTGCCATATGCGTTTAACCATTTCCCCTTCTATAAAATATAATCATGAATGTTTCACTCTCTCTCCTAAAACCATAGGCAACACGGTGCAGCTACAAGTTAAAGTTGTTTCCCTATTTAAATTGGGCATGCCTATTCAACGATCTCGTCTCTAGATATTGAGTATCAAATGTGCTATAAAGGGTTTTCTTCATTTCTTATATCTTTTTTTCTTCTTTGGGGTTCAATAAAAACTAGTCATCTTTTCAAGTTTGGAACTGAACCTAAGTCTAGAGGGTTAGATTTGATCTTACTTTTCATGTGTTGATTTAAGTCCGGAACCATTTGGGTCTTTCTTTCCGTTAGTAGTTGTGAAACTGTTAATGCATTTAGTTGGTTTAATGTCTCATAACAAACCCCTTAAATTTTTTTGTCTTCTTCTTAATAACTGTTGAACATGCATTAATGGTACTTCAATTTAAATTTTTTGGTTGATCTACTTTGAGATACTGTTTTTTTCTTCTTTTTTTTTTTGCAGTTTTGCAACTTTGTTATAATCAGTTGACAGGAAGTATCCCAACTCAACTTGGATCTCTGAAGAAACTTTGTTATAAGAAAATAACAACCTTATTTTTCTCCAGTAGAGCAGGTATTTACAAATCCATATCAATTAACAATATCTGACCCACTAGTTACAACTGATTTTTTTATGTCAACAATTTCCTTGAATCTGTATAAGTCAGTCTTATGATTTTAAGAATCTGTATGAGTCAGTCTTATGACGTTAACATATAATTAAGCATAATGTCAGCAGCATAACCTGGCTTAGCTAGATGGGTGATTGAAGTACCTGAATGTGAACTTAGACACTCGAAGTAAATTTAGAAACAGATATAATAAGATTAGCCAAAACTGTATAAGCTGAACCCAATCATCTTGTCTAGTTTCAAGTGTGATATTTCTTCCTTGTTGAGTATGATTGAACTTGTACTACTACGGTAGATAAAAATAACTGTGAAACAACAATAGGAATAGATTTAGGGACAACGTATTCATGTGTAGCAGTATAGGAACATGTGTAGCAGTACGTAAATCGTACTACTCCTTTATGTGTGCATCTTGTTTCTATGTTTTTTTCTTCACATTTACTTGATGTAGTAGTCTAGATTGGCAATAAGATGAATGCCTGACTTCAGATGATATCATGGCTTCAAGACACTATCATAGTGTTCTCTCGATTGCTAGTTGATATTGTAAATAATGTAGATTGCTTCTGAAAGTAACAATAGCATGAGCTCGTCGCTCATACAGTTAGCATCTCAAGATTTTTTTTCTGAATATTTTGTTTAAAGTTTTGTAGATGCGAAATGTTTAATTGGTAGGAAAATCAATGATTGTTATGTTCAAAGTGATATGAAGCTTTGGCCCTTTTCCTACGAAGATTTACTTTTTTTGTTTGACATGCATTATTTAATAGGATTGGAACTAGATATAATCTAGCTCGTATGGGCATTGTTAAAACTTCAAGTTTATGTGGTCTCTGTAATCTGTTAAATGAATCTAGAGACCATTTGTTATTGCAGTGTGACTACTTTACTGAAGTTTGGGAAAAAATGCTGCCGAATATCGCTAGTTGGAGATGGGATAAGCCTAATAATATAGTGCAGCTGGTGGAATGGTGGCCGAGTGTGCGTTTCAAGGATTCTAGTGCTACCATTTGGAGGTACTTATTACATGCTACGCTTTGGCATATTTGAAAGAAACAACCAGTTTTTTTCGATAAAACTCAATCTACTTACCAAACTGTCTGTAGCATTAAGGCAACTGTTTTCACATGACTAAAGACTTTTCATCCAGATGTTGGAATTCATTTCAGTAGTTTAATATTTGGATGGGATAGTTTCTTCATGTGACAGCCTCTTTAAAAAAATTCTGTTTTGATAACTCTGTGCCTAAAATTCTTTTCTTCCTTAGTTCCAAGTATCTCTACTTCAGACCTGTTGTATTTTTATACCTTTGTAGAACCTTTCTTTTTTAATATATTTTCAAAAATAAAATAAAATATATCGTTAAAAAGTATTTTAAAAGATATTTCTTAATAAATTCAAATATGAATTATATCATGCCAAAAATAAAATGATTAACAATGATATTTTTCTGAAACCATATATTAAGTATGTCGTGTTATGCCGTCTTTTTTGTATACTGCTCCATATTTTCTTAGCATGTTGTATTGTGTCGTATGCTGTGTTGCGTTGTACAATTGGCTTACCTATGCCACATGATGTGTTGTGCGAATGCACCGATTAGTCTGGCATCAGTGGCGGAACAAGGAGTCCATAAAGGAGTGGGCTTGACTATAATTCTTCTTGTACTTAAGCCTAAATATTAGCTCTGAGCTTTTACGCAACATAAAATAACATTTAAAAGTAAAGTTTTATGGGCTCTTGAGGGGTGCTTAAACCTGGGTAAGTCAGGATCTAGTTCAACCCCTGTCTGGCACTACATAACATATGAAGCTATCATGACTTGTCGTGTTGTACCAAGTCGTGTGTAATATCGTGATGTGATATGTCATAAGGTTGCTGGCATGATACACCTTATACTTCTAGGTTCTACGGTGGTTCTATGGTTGTAAGTAGTTGTCATCTCTAAACAGCCATGTGAATTAGTCGGATTACTCCATCCACTAATTGTTGAGATTAGTCACACATTGTATGGAAAACTCTTGCAGTTTATAAATTTTGGGCAACTCTTATCTTGCTAGCTGATTTTCGAGGTTAGTTAGGCTCATGGACTTTAATATGGTATTAGAACTAGGCCCGTATGAGTGTAAGCCCAACAGCTATTCGTACAAAGATCCACGTGTTAGAGGCCCACAAAAAGGGCTCTACACGTGAGGGGCGTGTGAAGGATAATAGTCTCACATTGCTAATATCCCCTTAATAAACGCTAAATATAATATGGAAGGGCCACTCCACTCTTTGTCAATTGGTTTTGAGTTGGATGGCCGCACATTTTAACTTGGTATCAGAGCCGGTTTTCGAGGTTTGTTAGGTCCATGGATTTTAATATGGTATCAGAGCAGGTAATTTGTGACCAGTCTAATATGACCGCACCTATTTCGTGTCACCCAATTAATTGTCCACGTGTTAAATCCAAAAAGGCTACACGTAAGGGGACGTGTTAAGATTAGTCCTAAAAACTAAAAATTCTACGTTTATAAACCTTAGACAATTCTTATCTTGTAAGTCGGTTTTTAAGATTGGTTAGGCCTATAGACTTTAATACTAATATTAGGGTGTAAAATTAAAATTATCTATGAAAAAGATAAAAAGTAGAAAGTGAACTTAAAATCTTCAAATACAAGAAGTTCACGCATTCCACGACTTATTACCGACCAGTTTATCTGAGTTCCATTTTTAGCTCGGCCCGAGAACTGGGCCATTCACATGGTAGCACTGTAGCAGACTAGCATATAGTATGGCCATGGTTGTCATTTTATTGACAACATACTGTTGATATCTTGGAGTTGTCTCGACTACGATCCTTGACAACAGATTATTAATTATTAATATCTAGGTTCAACTAGGAACCCTTGACAACACAGATTATTAATAGTTGGTTCTACTAGGACCCTTAATTTGCGAGACAAACGCATTACCATAGAATGAAACTGCCGCGACACCGGTGGAAATTTGGTCGAAGTAGGAAAATGATTAATAAAGACAGAGAATTATTGTATTTCTAATTTCTACAACTTTAATAATTATTTTAGACAATAATTTAACTCTTTAAAATATAATTTATGAAAATAATTGGATCAGTGGGGTATAATTAGGTCAGTGAATTAGTACATTCAGGACTCGATGAAACTTTAAACAACTGAATCGAATTTAAGATTTGTACTCCATTCATTCCACTAAAAACACACTTATACATAATACCGATGATACTAGTAAAGAGAAAAGTGAAATCAAAAAATAAAAACTTACTACTATAGACTAATCACTAATAGTTAAATCAATCATATAAGTATTTTACGAAAAATGGCATCCGTAGGAGATGTTGGTTGAACTCCAACAAACATCGTAAGTGTCTGATATAACTGTATATGTTAATATTTGAAAGTCAACTTGAATTAGAGTTTCAACAGACGCATACCGCTTTGAGCAAGGCGATGCCCCTTAATGAACTCTGCATACGTCTGTAATCGGCATATGAATGTAGGGTCTTCGGTTAAACTGCAAACGTTTTAGTAACGGAAGGGTCGTTATAAACTTAACATACTGTTAGTAAATTAAAGAAGCACGACACGTGGAAGAAAATCAAGATAA
>JAJJMC010003991.1:15344840-15373337 GCA_023531435.1 Papaver californicum
CAATATATAAAATTGAGATTAAATCGGACACAAAAATGTGTCTATCATGAACAAGCCTTTCAGAACATCAAAATATATCTTGTGACTTTTCCTGCATTACAGAAACCGTAGCTTGAAGAGATCTTGGCCCTATATATAGCTACAACAGAAGATGCAGTAAGCGCAGTACTGGTGCGAACAAATGATAAGGTGGAAAAACCAATCTACTACATTAGCAAGACTTTCAGCCTTGAGGAGAGGAACTATACCAATATTGAACAGTTAATATTAGCACTGGTATTTGCCACACAGAAGCTGCGCACATATTTTCTAACGCGCTACGTACAAGTACCAAGCAAGGCTTCGATGGAATCAGTGTTAAAAAATGTAGGAAAAGTGGGAAGAATTGCAAAGTGGAATGCTCAGTTGGAACAATTTCACATTCTTTTTGAAATGCAAACTTCCCAAAAGTCCCAGGTTTTAGCGGATTTTCTTGCAGATTTGCCATTAGATGATGATTTTGAAATCCAGGGGTTACCAGGAGTAGAAGAGGATGACTCTCAGGATATTTTGGTCCCTGTCAATTCTCGGAGATGGGAAGTTTTTGTTGATGGAGCCCGAAATAAAGAGGGGGCAGGAATCGGTATTGTAATAACAACACCCACGGGGGAGCGATTGATACATGCTTTTCGTTTAGAGTTTGGAGAGAACACCAACAATATAGAAAAATATGAGTCTGTGGTTCATGCCCTCCGGCTAATTATTGAACTAGGAATTACCGATGTACGGTTGACAAGTGACTCACGATTGATAATCCGACAGGTTGAGCTGAAATATCAAGCAATTGATAAAGACTTGATTGAATGCAAAGGTCTCGTGCAAAAGTTAGCATCCCAAGTTCCAAACATCATTTTTCGCCATTTTTCCAGAGATAAGAATCGTCATGCAGATGCGTTAGCATTTATCTCATCAATGATCAAGGATCCGAATACATCTGCCGTCAAAATTGGATGCATTTATGAACCGTCAATTAAAATATGGGCAGTTGAGAACATGAAAGATGAAAGTGAAGATCTTGAGGATCCGGCCACAAAGAATGACGTAAATATACCCCAAAAACCAAAGGATAGGTGCGTAGAAGAAGATTGGAGGATTGCACTACATCATTATTTCCAAAAATGAATATTGCCTGTGGACACCAAGGAAGCAAGGAAAATTCAATCAAAGTCTGTTAAATATCAGTTAAGGGATGCTATTTTGACTGAAAGTTCTTCATGGGACCACTACTTCGGTGTTTATCGCGACCAGAAGGACATCGAATATTAACAGATATACATTATGGTGACGCTGAGAATCATAGCGGGAGACGATCATTGCCCTCAAGGCAAAAACGCAGGGATATTATTGGGTCACAATGAAAAAGGATGCCGAAGATATGGTCAAAAGATGCGAAGAATGTCAACACTTTGCTAAGAAGATCAAAGCGCCGGCAACAGAACTCAATTCAGTACTTAGTCCACAGCCATTTGCAAAGTGAGGAGTAGATATTGTCGGACCCCTACCTGAAGGAACACGGAAAAGAAAGTACCTAATTGTAGAAACGGATTATTTCACCAAGTGGGTGGAAGCCAGGGCACTTGCGCATATTAGAGACTCGATGTGTTCAAATTCTTGTTTGAAGACATAATTTGCAGATTTGGAATCCCAGTAGCAATAGTTTCAGACAATGGACAGCAGCTGCAGGGAAAAAATATTAACATGCTTTTTGAAGCTTTCAATATAAAAAACAGAAAGTCAACTCCACTTTATCCCCAGAGCAATGGGCAGGATGAAGCTACAAACAAGACAATTGCACTTAATCTCAAGAAGACTCTGGAAGGTCATCACAAGCGATGGTGTGAGCAACTTCATAACACTCTATGGGCCTATCGCACCACAAGTAGGGCTTTCAATCCCTATCCGAAATCCGACATCCGTTTCCAATAATCCGGGATCCTATAGGATATTATCCGATATAACGGATATCGGATACGGATATTTCTATCGGATATTTAGGGTTATTGTAACGGAACCGGCTAAGCCGGTATCCGTCGGATATTATCCGTATCCGATAAGTGAATAACTAAAGAAAAGAGAAACTAGGTATTCACTATTCACTATTCAGTATTCTCTTCAGTCTTCACGTCGGCTACCCCTCTTTCATATGAGCTCTCCGCCTCTCCCTCTCGCCCTCTCGGATTTTTTAGTTATGTTATCTCTGAATTCGAGCAGTTAGTAGATATCTTAGTTACGTGATTTTCTTCCGGACCTTGCAGATAAAGTTTTATTGTTAATTTCATCTCCAACATTTTTTTTTCTCTCCTGAAACCTTTGAATAATTCTATCTCCTTCAGATCTTGGGTGGTTTTTCTTATCTGAGGTAAGTAGTTCAAAAAATCAATTAATCTATTGAGATTTTGATTCAATTTGGAGCAATTTGATTTCTATTTTGTTTCAATTCTTCGAATTTTGATAGAATGGAAACCCAAGCTAATCAAACCGATTAATATGCTACGATGGATTTCAAGTCGATGACTATATTAAAATAGAATGGAAACCCAAGCTTTACTAGATTGAAGACTGAAGGTTACAACTGTATATGAGTTTGAAAAGATGTATTTTAAATCTACACCATAGTGCCACAAGCTTATTGATACTATACATATGGAGTCCTCTCAGATAGAGTTTTGTTCTTCACCTTTGATTGTCTGTTGGTTTGTTGTGAATCTTGTGATTGTAATTACTTTCAGTTTATTGAGTTATAAATTGTTTTACATTTTACCTAGAATTTTTACAATAAGAGGACTCTTTTTTCAAATCACAAATAGCAAACGGTTATCAATATTATACTTCATTTTCAGTATCTTGCCCTCTCTTTGGAGGTTCAGTATCTTGCCCTCTCTTTGGAGGTTCAGTATCTTGCCCTCTCTTCGGAGGTTCAATCTGACCTCTTTCTATAGCAGTTTCTTTCAATATTCTGTAGTGCAAATGTCGGGTCAGTATGTGAAGTGGTTGTTGTTATCTTTACTTTGTGATTTTGAAATAGTGTACTTAATACAAAATTACACCACAGTAGGTGTTCATTGGTGAAGCTGTATAGATTAGCAAAGCCATCAAGTAGATGCAGTTTGCTGCTGTATAGATTGCAGAAAAGAAAAAGTCTCAAGGGGTTGATTTTAAGTTTTGGTACAAGTGTTGATTTGGAAAAGAAGAGTAACCTTAGAAATGTTTTATTGTGCAAGTAAAAAGGAATTTTGAGTTGTCAATTATACAAAATGGCCACTAGCGTTTTTGACATCTACTGGGATGTTGTTGTTTGTAGTGTATTAGTTGGCTGATTGTTGAGTTTTAATTTTATTATGCAACAAAAATAGTACTATTACACACCTCTTTGGAGATCAACTATTCGAAGTATGGGAGTTTTCTGTTTAATTTTGAGTTTTAAGTTTTTTTTTTTATATATATTTTTATCAGCTATCGGATACTTATCGGATAATATCGGATATCCGATAAGCTTAACGAAACGGAATCGGATATGAAGGTTAAGAGTCCGTTGGAACTTATCGGATATCGGATATTCGATAAGCTTATCGGATATCGGATACGGCTGAGCCAATATCCGTTCTGTTGACATCCCTAACCAAAAGGAGGTCTGCCACTGGAGAGTCACCGTTCTTACTTACCTATGGGGCAGAAGCATTCATACCAACGGAGATAATATTAACAACTACCAACAGAGGCATGTGAAAGGAATTTAAATGAAGATTTAATGCTTGAAAAGTTGGATGATCTGGAAGAAAGAAGAGAAGTTGCATTACAAAAAATGGAGAATTATCAAAGAAAGTTAGCAAGTGAATATGGAAAAAAAGTAAAGCTACGTCATTTTGTTGAGGGACAGTACGTATTGCGACAAATTCCAGAATATCAAAAGAATAAAAGGGCAGGAAAGTTTGCACCCACTTGGGGAGGTCCTTATATCATACAGGACATTGCAGGACAAGGATCCTATTATTTGCGAAAAATAGATGGAGAAGTTTTACGGCATCCTTGGAATGTGCAATATCTTAAACCATATTATTCATAACTTTCTATGCAATCGTATAAAAATTTATGCTCATACGGGGTAAAGCAAATAAAGGCAAAATCTCATAGGAGACCCATGTAAAAGTCTTGAATATTGACTATTGGGTACATCCGCTAGCAAGAGATACCATATATGACATTAATTATTATATCAAGTGACATGGTCCACATAGGTAATTTCCTCTTGGCCGGAGAGAAATTACTATGTGAGCGCACCCTCAAAAGGAGCCCAAAGTACAATAAATCCTTGAGGTTTCAAATTATATACTCATTAATCAATTTGTCTTATGATTTTATTGCAGGAACAAAAGTAAAATGTCAAACGTATGAAGAGAATATCAGAAAATAATCACTTTTATTTATATTTCATGACAGTTTACAAGAACAAAAATGATACGCAGCGGCAGCCAGATACAAGAGGAACTTTAAGAAGCATGATCATTGATAGGAGCTGGGTCAACATTTGAAGCAGGATCAGAAGCTGAAGCAGGAGTAGCACGGGGAGCAGGCTCAGGAACCACCCTGCGTGGATAGATTTTGGTCCAACCATCCTTCGCAACCCTATCAAGGGTATTATTAATCGCCAGAGCAATACCCCGTTTCGTCTCAACTTTCATATACTCCATCTTCTCACGTGAAGCAATAAGCATATCCTCGTACGTTTTTATCTTACTTTCAGCTGATGAAGCCCTGCTCTCAGCCAAAGAAGCTTGATTCTGCCAGTACGCAAGCTTTTCCTCCGTCGCGGCTAAGTCATCAGAATAAACTTTGACAGCAGTCTCCCAGTTAACATCTTCTTCTTCCGCTTTGGAAGTAATCTGAGTAATTTGGTCTTGCGCCTCAAACAATTTAGATGTGGCTTCTCCAAGGTGCTCATTTACCTCCTTCGGCTTGTCATTAGATTCAGAAAGCTCCTTCTCAACCTCAGCGGACAAAAGCTTAACTTTCTTCAACTCCTTATCAGACTCCTCAGCCTTGGCAGCTTCTCTCTTAAAATTTCCCTCAAAATCTACAGAGCAAATAAAAGGTTGTTAGACCATGTAAAAAGTAAGTAAGAGTAACTTTTTGATATAAAATAAACTACCTATAGCAAGGGACTCAAACTTTTGTAAATCAATGATATTTTTGTCATTAGAAAGATCAAGGAATTCAAATTCACTCAGAAGTTTAGCATAATATTTCGTGGATTGCTCGAGATCTTGTTTATATTGCACAATCTCAACTTCATCTGCTAGTCCTCTATCTCGTAGCAAATTGATCTTCTCAGTGCGTTTATCAATTTCTCTTTGCAAACGCTGAATATCGATATCTCGATGAAGGACTTTATCTAAGAGGCTGCGGACTTGACCTTGAGCTTTCGAAAGAGCTTTTCCTCTAGCATGAGAGTCTGCAGCTGCGTTATCTCTTTCCTTGATGAGTTGCGCCACAAAAGTTGAATGTCTGGAGTCATGCTGCAACCTAGATCGAGAAAATTCAGCAAGGATACTTTTGCGTTCTACACAAAACTTTCGATTTTCTTCTTCTAATTTTTCTACTTTCACCATGGCTTCAGCAACGCAGTCATTATTACATAAAATAGCAGCATCAAATTCCTCATTTTTGTTGATAAAGTCTTTCTTCAAAGATGCGTGCTCCATCAAGAGTTTTTTGTACGCAGTGTGAATCTTATTCCTCTCATCCAACAATTTATTGAAATTTTCCTTGACCATTACATTCTCCTCGGCGACTTTCATTACATGCCCATGTAAAGATGTGGCTCTATCCCGTAGTTTAATAACAAGACTTGAATCCCCCTTTGATCCCATAAAGAAATTCAGAAATATTTGCTAAAGAAAAATAAAATAACATAGAAGATGAAGTATTATAACCTTGGCTTTGAAGAGTAGATAGCTGATGTCGGAGCGCTTCATTCTTTTGCTTTAATTCAGCAGCGCCACCCTTCGACAGTCGAAGGCGAAGTGTGTTAGCCTCCGATCTAACTTCAGCAAGTTTTTCTTCTGTACTCCTGAGTTTATCCTCCATCATCAGTGAACGAGCCTGGAAGAACTTGTATGCAATCAGAGAGCAGCTCTCATTATAAGCAAGCTGTGAAATCAAAGATGAGCATCAGGATAGGAAATAAAGGAATAAGAATCAATAAATAAACAAATTATGAGGAATATACCTGCATAAGAGCCAACTGCGGACGTGCATATACAGCTCCGTCTGCCACCGCGAGGACCTCAGCAAGGGTGGAGGGCACCTCGACGTCAAAAGGGCAAGCTTCATTCACATTATCCTTTGACCATGCTTTCATCACCGTGTCAAAAGGAACAGAACGCATTTCCGCTCGCAGTTTGGAAACAGAAGCGGAATCAGTAGGATTTGGCTAAGCGTTGCTAGGAATCAGAAGCAGGTCCTTTTCCTTGAACCAATCAAATGCATCTTCTTCTTTTCCAACAAGGTTATCATCTTCGCAAGCGCTCTTGCGTTTCTCCCTACGGGAAGCCCTCTCTCCACTAACAACTGGAGCAAAATATACCTCTTGAAGGGAAGGCCAACTTTTCTGCATTCCCAGTAGCACCCACTGTGTTTTCTTGAAGGGAAGAATCCACAGCATTGGCAACCATGGTTGGAGAAGGATTTGCTACATCAGCAGCTACGTTTTCTTCAGTAGAAGCATGCTCGACTTCAGTTTCAATTATTGTCTCCATCCTGGTAGGAGCATATTCAATTACATCTCCGTTCAACTCTGTCAGAGGCGCAGCTTGCTCCTTATCAGCCAAATCATCCACGAACTCAGAAAGCACGATGTCATCAACTTGAAACAAAGGAGAATGAGACAAAAAATAGGAGAGGACAGAGCTTGCATCCAGGGGAGACTCAGTATATGCTACTTGAGGAGCTTCAGTTGCAACATCACCCAATGCAGCGGGATGAGAAGCTATAGGAGTTACATTCTGCACCATGCTGCCTTTTATCATTAAAATAGTCTGACTAGGAGGAGGGTTAGCCCTAGTCACTTTCTTAGCAGAAACACGAGGAATAGCCTTCATTTTCTTCTGACCCTGTTAACGTTTTCAGGTGAATAAGCAAGGCGCAATATTAAATGTTCATCCAATAAAAGACAGAGCAGTACCTTGTCAGATAGATGAGTAGCTTTACGCTTGGTGCCCACATCGGTCTTTAAACTTTCTTTCTCTTCTGGAGGCTGTGTAAAAAAAATAATAATAAGAAGAAACTTACGCAACACTTAAAGATCGGGAGAATTGAAAAAATCATTACTTACCATATCACCATAAGAGAAATTAAATCCGTCGAAATCCAATATCCACGGACAATATGAGGGGAAGCGTTCCTGGAGGCTCCGCACAGTACTTTCCGAAGCCTGGCCATAAAGCCAAGACCCTTCAATTACTAATGGAGTAAGGTACCATCGGTAATCATGGTCCCTGCGCAGCTTTTCAGTCAAGGTTTCCTCCGTTCCCGGGAATTGATTTATCTTCGTAGCATCAATATCAGCCAGCAAATGGATTCCATCACCTCTCGTGCGTCCAGGACCAACACTCCAATTCATATAATTATTATCAGCAAAAGAATCAACGTAGGACAAATGGAAGTTCTCCACTGTGTAATGCACGCGGTTCGCAGGATTAGGTGTATAGCAGGTGAAGTTGGTTCGCCCAACACTGCGCATGCTGCATTCATCCAGTATTCTCCACCAGTTTCCGCTGTACTGTGCAACTGAACGCACAGTTGCTATTTTTAGCCTGGACACGGCTAGCTAGGACTTCAAACTGATAGGGGAATCGACTATCGTATAAGGGCAGCCTTAATCCTGCGTCTATTGCACCAACAGTAACCAGCAGTCTCGTGGGAGAATAATCGAAACCCAGGATCATATTCAAGGAGATCTTATCTCCTTCAGGCGAGTTTTAAAGGGAAACTTTAAAGTCTTGAAGGCCGTAATTCCTCTTGAACTCCTCAATATCCATGTTTTTAAAACTAAGAAGCTCGTGAACCCGATCAATTCTGGTAGTAGACCTAACAGGAGGCGGAGCAAGGATGCGAATTCTCCTGGAATACACTGGCTTACTTTCATCCCTTTTCTTGCTAACAGAATGTTGGTCACCATGGGAAGCATGTTTGGGGGCACGGCTGTTATCTTTTCCAGACATGATTAATCTGCAGACCAAGAAGAAACAAGGTTACAATGATAAACAGAATAAAATAATGCAAAACAATACAGAAAAATCAACATGCAAAAATTTCTACAGAAGAAGTCTAATAGTCTCACCAGTAAAAAAGATGAAGTTAATCAGCGAAGATTTGATCTTGGGAAGTAAAAACCTTGATCAAACAAGGAATCTCAAAAAAATTTAAGGAATAAAGACTTTAAGAAGAAGAAGACAGAAGAATATCATAAATGAAATCAGCTACAAACTTGGAAAGCGAAAAGTAATGGGAAAAAGACAAGATTTCCTCTTAAATACTGAACCAGTGAACTGACATGACTGCGAAAAAGAATTCAAAAGGCACGAATCCAAACGACGTGTCTTCTTGAAAACGTATGAAACCGCCGAAATTCAAATTTATTAGGGGCACAAAACCCAACGGTCATCATTACTTTTTTCCTTTTTGAATTCTAGGCACATGGGAGAGAAATCCAAAAGATAAAAAGGGGGCAAATTGTAAGGACAGAAATTCATCAGTTCCACGTGTTTACATCATAAGAAAGAAGTATCATATTATGAAACACCGAGAAGTACAAGAGCAAAATAAATGATAAAGGAAGACAGCTATAAAACATCTGTCACACATCAACTGACACCGGAAGCAGAAAAGTCAGACTAGATTAATGCATATAAGACACGTGGAAAGAACACAAGTTACAAGAAAAAGCATCATTAATAGCCAAGACAATCATCTGCGCTCTGCTATATCTGGTGTTCCACAATCATCTGCGCTCTGCTATCTCTTACGTTCCACAATCATCTGCGTTCTGCTATCTCTTACGCTCCACAATCATCTGCGCTCTGCTATCTCTTACACTCCATAATCATCTGCGCTCTGCTATCTTGCGTTCAACAATCATCTGCGCCCTATCACGTGCGCACAATAAATTTCAATCCTGCAAGAATAGAAATGCTCCACGTAAAATTCCACATGTTACACATGCCAACATCCACATAACAAAGACAAAGGACCAACAATCGCTCAATCCAAAGAGGAGATGCGCATCAGCAAGCGGAACTAGCAAGAAGCATCACGGAAGGAGTAAAATGAACTGCGCCCAAAGTCAAGATAAGATCAAACAGGTCAAATAGAGATAAGAATGAGTGAGGAAAAAGGACCCATCATATTTTGCTATAAATACCGACCCCCAACTAAAAAGAAGGATAAGAGAGAACTGAGAGAAAAAACTCTGAAAGAAAATCAAGAAGTGGAAAAAGCTAAGACTAGGTGAAGAACTCTATTGAACTTAAGTTCTCTAATTCTTTATATTAGCATGTGTACAAAGTAAGTGTTTATAGATAAGATACCATATTTTCCCGTGGATGTAGGCTTATTAGCTGAACCACGTTATATATTGAGTTGGTTTCATTTCCATTTGAGCTTATGTTCTCTGCATTATAATATCTCTGTATCAATTACACTTCGAAAAATGTCATTTTTAAACAACTTAAGTTTTTGGTTGTGAGGACCCCAAAAATGGTCGTCACAATTGGGTTTAATCTTTAACTTCTCTTCTATTTGTTTTAATGGGTTTTAAGAAACTCATAGCCATGTTTCATTAATTTTGTGACTAGGGTTTTGGGTAGAAACCAATTTTGATTATGTAAAAATTATGAATAAATGATTTAAATGTTTAGTAATTTATCTCCATTTTTAGCTTGATTAATTATTGCATAAATAGTAGATTTGATCATATATGCTTCCCGTTTGATACGCCGTGCTTTGATTAGATTCTTAGACGGTGTATGCAATCAACTAGATATTTGATGCTTTGAAACTATACATGGGTTAGATAGTTCTACTGATTTTTTATGCTTTTGAACTTATATGCCATGCTTAACAACATTAGATGGGATATGCTTTTCGATTGATAAGTAATTCTTTAGAAATGTCAACTTAGAAGCGAAGAAAATTACAGTGGTGAAACGATAAATTAGGAGATTAAATGTGAGTTCCATATATCAAATTAGCGGACACCGAAAACCCTAGCGCCCTCTCTACTCGTTAACATTGTATATTTTAGCTAGTTTATTTTATTATTTTCTCGTTTATTAGAATTTCTAAAAATCCAAAAATATTGTTTCTGATTAGTTAATTGAGATATTGATTGCAATATTTTCCCGCTCCCTGTGGGTTCGACCCGTACTTGCCGCTGTCTACTAGTTAGACGTCGTGCGATTGCGGTTATTTTTATAGGGGTAATATAAAATCCCATCAATACAAAGAAGCCATCTAAGAAGAAAGGAGGACACAAGGTCCCCGACTCTTTGAAGATGAAGGGTATACAAGAAGGTCAAATCCCTGGGTTACCAAGAGATGGAGGAGATCTATTATTTGGTACAGAGACTCTTGGGCGAAAGAAATTTATTCTACTGAGGTAATAATTATAAAACACCATTCTTAACATATTTTCTTTTTATTCGTAGAAGTGTTAACTGTTATTCTAATTGTTTTTTAATTCGTCGTGTATATTAGGACCATTCTGATGCGGTCCTTCTACTCAAACCTACGGCTGCACCAACAAAGATGAACGATTGGCCGTTAGAAGGTGAGTGTGAACGGTTCCAGCAAATTATACTGCACTCGGGGTTATCTACGGTTGTCGAGAATTCAATGTTACCTCACGACCGGGTGTCGATATCGGCCTTCATGGAGAGGATGTATCCTGAGACCGATACCTTCCACATGCCGTGGGGAGAGATGATGATCACCCCGATGATGTGGTGCAGATTCTAAGTCTCACTGACCATGGTACGGCGGTGAAGTTTGATTATGTGAAGCAGTTAAGCTGGGAACAACTTTATTTTTACACCGAGAGGTGCCTTGGTTGGGATCGAGCGACATCCGAGGAAGAGTTCAAACGGTGCGCTCCTTACAAAACCAGGCAATTCAGCATGGTTCAACTGATGAAAATGCTTAGAGGCACCAAGGATAAAGAAAAGATGAACCCAGAGTTTAGAAATGACCAGGATGTGTAATTTTCCCCAATGCTAGTGGCAACCGGGTCGACGCCAACCTCCTACAACTTTTGCATCCCCTCCACAAAGTTCGTGAATATTTGTGGGGTACCGCATGTCATGCGTTCTTGATGGAAGAGATGAGAAAGGCATCCAGGGAACAGACTAGCCAAATTGCCGGGAACGTGAGCTTACTACAGGTATTTTGGTAACTCCATTGATGGTTTGATTGTTATTTATTTTTTCCTCTTTTAAGAATCAATTTTCTCATACTTGGTTTGATATGTACACTAGACATGGATCTATGACCACTTCCCGTCCCTCGAGTTGGCCAAAGAGAATCCGGCATGGGAGAAAGGAACACCCCGAGGCACAAAATACATCTTTGAGGGCAACCATTCAAGGATCAAGGAGCAGGAGTTGAGTTCTTTGAGGAGGAAATTAGACTCGATGGCATCCAAAGATGTATGCTTTGATCCATACAAGGAAGACCGAGCTAGTCAGCGCGAAGGTCTGAGTTGTCGTTCTACTATGGACCCTTGTGGCATCCTACTGGATATGTCATGTACAATGCCACAAGGGTGATGCGTCAACTCGGTTATGTCCAAGAAGAACCTTGGAGTCATTTCAGGGGCTGGTTCCAGTTGGTCGTCGAGAATTCTACTTGTGGTAAGGATTCTATCACAGTAGTTTACTCTGATAACCCATCCGTTGAACATTGGAACAACAAGATGCAATCTATGATCAACGAGGGGAGACGTGTCAACCGAGGTAATGAAGTAGATCCACGCTATATGGTATGGTACCGGCAGCATTCTCATCTTCATGTGATCCGTGAAGATAAAGGAAAGACCACCAGGGTGCCCGAATATACTTGCATCATCAAAGACAAACCCTCTGGATATGAAAGTCTGGTACGTAATGTTATTTCCTTTTAATTTTAGTATTACGGCTCAATATTTTAGATAATGATCATTTGATTGTTATTGCCTAAAAACAGAAGAAAAAAAAAGGTTTGAATTTTTCTCAAAGAAGATAGCTGGGTGCATAAATGCGGGAATCCCTCCATCAATTGAGAAGATGATGATAGAGCATAAAGACCTCATTGACAACATTGATAATGAAGCCTATGCTAGCAAGTTTGGGGAGAAATCTGCGAATAAGCCTAAGAGGCTAACAACAAAGCACACTAAAAGATCTCGCGGTTCAACGAGTGTTGCTGCTGAAGCAAATGTCCCTGAGGGTGAAGCCAATGCCGCTGATGCTGAAAGATTGTTAGCCCCTGGTCTTCATGCTCCTCGTACCAAAACCAAAAGAGTTAGAAATTAGATTGTGGTTGTTTACTTTATGGATATGTTTCTAATGTTTAACATTACTGGTTTTAAATGTCTAACATTTGAAATGATTTTATGTTATTATTGTGAGTTATCAATTGAATTGCAAGAGATTTATTTTTTACAAGTTATTTTGTTCAAATTCTACATTATAATCGGTAGGTTTGAAATTTTTACTGGTTATGCATTTTCATCAACAATCGGTAGGTAACAACCAACCGATTGTGTTAGTGTTATACAATCAGTAGTTTAAATATCTACCGATTACCCTTACACCAGGAACTGCCTGTTTCTGGACACATTTTACACTATAATCGGTAGTTTAAGAAAATCTTAAACTATCGATTATGCTTTTTTAAAATGTTGGAAAAATTGAAAAAATTTGCGATTTCCAATTTGGGGCAACTTTCATAATCGGTAGTTTAAGAAAATCTTAAACTACCGATTATGCATTTTCAAAATGTTGGAAAAATTAAAAAATTTGCGATTTCCAATTTGGGGCAACTTTCAGAATCGGTAGTTTAAGAAAATCTTAAACTACCGATTATGGATTTTCAAAATGTTGGAAACATTCAAAAATTTTGCGATTTCCAATTTGGGGAAACTTTCATAATCGGTAGTTTAAGAAAATCTTAAACTAACGATTATGCATTTTTAAAATGTTGGAAAAATTGAAAAATTTTGCGATTTCCAATTTGGGGAAACTTTCATAATCGGTAGTTTAAGAAAATCTTAAACTATCGATTATGCATTTTCAAAATCTTGGAATTTTGAAAAAAAATTCAATTTCCAATTTGGGGCAACTTTCATAATCGGTAGTTTAAGAAAATCTTAAACTACCGATTATGCATTTTCAAAATGCTGGAATTCTGAAAAAAATTGCGATTTCTAATTTGGGGCTACACATTATAATCGGTAGTTTAAAAAATTCTTAACCTACCGATTATGAATGTTCAAAATGGTGGAATTTTGATAAGTTTTTTGATTTCCAATTTGGGGCTACACATTACAATCGGTAGTAAAAATATTTGTTAGATTACCGATTGTTAAAATCGTTAGATAATGGTGATCCCAAAACTTCTGATTGTTAATATTCGTACGAACTTAGTGTACATATTTTCTGTACACTCTTGTTACACCAGGCCTCAACGGCTATTTTTTTTGAAAAAAAGAGCCGCTAAGACTCTAATCTATATAAGGAGGGCGACCTCTTCTCGTTTAAGCACCTCCAATACATTTTAACTTTCCAACATCGAAGAAATAATCGTATAGATTAATGGCTCAACTGTTCACGGTAGAGGAAGATTTATCGTTATGTATGCGCTACGTTCAATTTTATCTGAAACGAGGAGAAGAACGCAGGCAAAATGGTGTAATGAATATGAGTTATTTGGATAGTGTTCGCGAACATTTTTTTTTTTTGACACCGGGAACCCCAACAACCGTAATAAAGATGATCTTTTTTGTCGATTCATTCTATAGGCAGAGAAGTTGATCCATTTGTGAATTAAACTTATCTTGTCAATCGATATTGTTTGAAGGGTGAAACTAATGATGAAGTTATAGCGAGATCTCTCGAGGAATGGCAACGATGGAAACGATCAAATTACCGTTACGAAGCTCATTTCAATATCATTAAGGTGATGGACAGATTCAACTCGTTTAAGGTTCGTCCACGCCGCTAAAGCAGAAAGGAATTTTCTAAGACAATGCAAAATAATAATTAATATAACAATAGTGTAAACGCCAGGTTTATAAACATAAACCAAAACCTAATTCTTCTTCTTCTCTACCTATTCACGCCTCTTTTTCTTCTCATTTCCTTCTCTACCTCTGCCTCTACCTCTACCTATTCTCAACTAAAACAGCCTCCTTTTCCATTTCTTTTCCTCTGCCGACTCTTCTACTCCCTTTACTCTCATTCTCCATTGAAAATGGCTCCAAAATCTTTACCTAAACAATCAAAGAAGGGAAAGGAAAAGATGGTGATAGAAGAGTCCAAAATCATTGAAATCAATACGTCAACCGATTCCGATGAACTTCCCCTCCGACCAAAAAATGTTCTTACCCAATCAAAGAAGGGAAAGGAAAATTAAGTTACATCCAACTTTTATGTTTTTAGTCATTACTTTGAAGAAATCATGATAATTCTTGTTTATAATTTTCTGAAACAACGCATAATCGGTAGAAATCTGACGAATTTATCTACCGATTGTGCCTCTAGTTCATCATTCCTGAAGAACATCATGCACAATCAGTAGGTATTTCATAATTAAATTATCTACCGATTATATAATCGGACATTTACTGAAAACACACCCTACCGATTGTGTATAATCGGTTGATATTTCATATTTTTAACTACCGATTGTGTGCTTTTGTTTATTTTTATAATAGCTATTGTGTAGTTAGTTAATAATCAATGTTTGGGTATGTTCATTAGGGTTATGGATGAAGATGATTCCGATGAAGGTCTTTCTCCGGCTCGAAAGGTTGAATTGCTTTCTCGTCCTCTTTTTAATTTGCCGAAAGGAGTTTCTGATGTAGAAATATATCAAATTATGCTGGACGATCCGGATTTCTCACAAATGATAAAGGATCCTGATTGTTGGTGGAACGGTCCTAACAATCCCTTCAATTGGGTTGATATTTCATCTTCGGATGAAGGATCTGAGGCAGAAATGAATAGAAGGATAGCGGCTGATCCGGATTTTGATCCTCGACTCTTTTTAGGGAGAAATACTTCTCGGGCATAAACCCATATTACAATGAAGCTGGAGAGTACATAGGTCCAGTTCAGGATGATGAAGTTGTTGCTGATCCTAAGGGGAAGGAGATGAAGAAAAAGAAGCGGGTTGAAACTAGGACCAAGTCGAGAGTAACAAGGAGTGGAAGAATTTCATGAGAATTTTTATGATGTGTTTTGTTTCGTTTTTTTCCGGATGTTTTTAATTTTTTTGGACAAGTTTAATGAACAATATGTAGTAAGTTTATTTGAACAAGTTTTTCTTCGGATGTTGAAATAGTATTATGAAGTTAGATGTTAAGTAAAATCGTCATAATCGGTAGATAACTACGTTTCTAAACTACCGATTACATACAATCGGTAGTTATTAATTTCCCGTTCTACCGATTAACCACAATCGGTAGTTATTTATGTTCACTAACTACCGATTATGGCAAGAAAAGTCCTGGACAAAAAAACCATTATAATCAGTTGATCTTTAAACTACCGATTACAAAGTTTAAAATTTTAAAGTTTAATTCAATTCAGGCTACAATCAGTAGATATAAATTTTCAATTCCTACCGATTGTGAAAGATGAAGAGTTAAAAATTTTGGAAGTTTTGAGAAATTCAATTTGGGGCGACACCTATAATCGGTAGTTATGGTACTCCATTAAACTACCGATTATGAAATCAAAATCCCAAAAAATAATAATTTGGGAGTTCTGTACAATCGGTAGGAATAAAAATCACGAGCCTACCGATTGTACAAAACTATAACTCAACTAAATCAATCTAAAACACTCTCTATTTCTATTCCAAAACTAAAACTCAAATTTATCATCTAACACTAACTATAACCAAATTAATTACTTAATTAATCAAAATTGACACTAATTAAACAAGGGTAGATTAACCATTATAGAAAATATATAGATAAGGGATGTATTGATATTACTTCACAATGACCTTATTTTGTTTTATTAGTCGTCCCAAATTGGTTTTTGGTCGCCCTCAAATTGACCAAGCAAATTAAGTCTGCTCAAATCCAAAAATTAAGGGGAATAAAAAAAGAGAATCTCGTCACTGCAACTGCAAAACAATATGAAGAGGAGAAGTTTCTTACTCTTGCAGAAAAGCATGAAAAAGAAAAGTAAATCAGAAAGGAAGAAAAAGAAACGACAGAGAGGGTAAAAAAAAAAGTAAAAAAAAGGGAAGGCATAAACTTTTTACTTGAAAGTTACATCCTGCAGTAGGAAAAAGGTTGAAGAATTCTACAATTATTAGTGGAGTCGAGTGTAGTTTTAGTTTTACAGTTGTTCAAAATAGAGACAAAGGTGGTATATTTTTTGTCGATCCCCATAGCATGCATGGATCACTCTAGTTTGTCTAACCTAGTTATAACAAAAATCACTGCAAGATCTTGCAGTGAACAAGTGGGTAAATAACTGATTCTGTTACTCAGCTTTCTTCTTTTCTTTTTTCGTTTTTCTGCTCCTTAAGTTGATTCAGTACATATATTGTCATATACCGCAATCCCATCATGATAATGAGTCACCAAGTGGTCAATGTGACTCATTTGAGTTGGTAGAATAAGGATTTGAAGGACACATTCTTATAAAAAGAAAAGAAAAGATGTGTTGATTACTGAAGAGCGGAGCTAAAATTTGGATGATGACTACAAAATTGGTTCAATTAAAGCTCTTCCGCTAACCTGCTAAGAAAAGATTATGGGCTTGGGAGTGAGGCGTTTTGAAATGGATGCATGGAGTGATGATAAGCAAAATGAGAGTCTCTTGCTCAATGGTTTAATAGCGGAAGGTTGTGGGATTGAATATCTCCAGATATGGTATTACGGGCTCATTGTTGATGGTAACAAGTGCGAACTACCAAATAATGTCAATGGAACTCTTGGGGTAGGTCGAAGGAGATTGATTATAGGTTTCAAACCCTCAGAATATTTTCGTTCATTAGCCGTAAGATTCTAATGTGCCCTTCGAGTCATATAAATTGAGTAAAAAAACTGTTCTCTGTAAAGGTTTACGAGAAATCAAATTATGTTGAAGTTGTGAGAAATCATAAATTCATAACACATCAAACTCAATTGAGAAATCTTAATACATCAAACTAAAATGAAACCAAATCAATGCCTGATAAAACAACTTTTTTTTGACGATTCTTGGTTATGATTTTAGATTATCTTAAACTCATGTAATGCTAAGTTGAAAATTGTAACGACCAGTCTCCAAATTTTCATGGGTGTCTTATACTTCAAATTTATGTGTCATTTGAAAATTTCCCACTATAACTATTTTAAGTTTCATTGTTATAATCAGTATGACTGTTTGAAGTTTCACTGTTATGATCAATTTATCAATGAAGAAATATTCCTGATCAAACACAATTGATAAATAAAAGCATTCATCATTAAAGGGATGCAACCATAAAATCAGGATGATTTGTTACGAAATTGGATCACTGAATTTCTTAGATTTTGATCTGCCAGGCAAAGAGTTTCAAACAATTCTAGTCTTTTGTAAGTTTATGTCGATCTGGAAATGAGGGGTTTAGATTCATACACCTAGCTCATCATCTGACTTGTGAACTTTCAAGTTTGATGGTCTCTTTCCACTTACTCACATAAGATAAGATCCACAGTGGCTAATAACCGGGTATTTGGTCGGTCAACAAAAAGCTAAAACGGTATGATCAAAATAACAATGAGTTAGAAGTGTTCTAATTGAGGTCAGTATTGGTTCATTCTTTGTTAGCAATGAGAAATGTTCTAACTCGAAACAGAACCGAAACAAACAGTATCAACATGAAGATATATATCACATGTTTATTAGCACATAAAGTAAGTTTTCACCATCAATAACACAGGTACAACAAATAATTATAACCTCTGTTTTGGGCTATGCTTGCGAATATACATGAACTGGCTTTCATTTTCAGAGCACCACATAACCTCTGGGTGTCATCGGTTATCAGGCCATTCAGATGTTGTACAACAGTATTCCATGAAAACAGATTTTTCTTCTTCTTTTTTCAAATTGGAAACTAAAACGATAATCAGGTCTTTAATATAAGGATGCAAGTATTTCCAATAAAGAAGCAGCAAATTGCATTTGGGTCTCCTCATCGATAGTCAAGAAAAGAGGAACATGTACAAACAAGGATTTAATCCCATATTGCTCGGCAAACTTAAGAGAATGATAGTACACATAATTGCATACAAACCGACCTGCATCATTGGAGGTTATCACGTCATAGCCCATCTTTGCCAATGCTCTGGTAATCTCGTCAGCTGGAAGTGTCGTCTGTGTTATCAACAGGGAAGTGTCATATAAAACATTTATGGTTGATGTCTAACAGTTTCCATTAACCAAATATATAAATTTGCATACACTCAAATCATTTTCTGGACAATCTTCAATGCACATGATAGAATATTAAACTAGAGAAATTATACTTTAGTGTTTCTCAAATGTAGATGAAGTTCAAGAAGTCTAGTTTAAAATTCCGTCAAGTCAAATTATCCAAGTGAGAAGTCCAAAAAGGAATACAATTATTTTGTTTACAGCCAAGCTTGGTGACAGGAGCTGATCTCCAGACACTGTTTTTTTTTCTTGAACTAGCGTAGAGGAATCCTTAAGTGCTTGGATTGGAAACACTAGTATTCCACAGGCTAGTGATGAGATGAAATGCTCCCCCATTCAGTGGTTCCTGTTCTGACTTCGGACGGGTTTCTCAATTTAGAAATGTCTCAAAGTTAGCAACCAGGCTCATCACCTCGATTTCGGAGGTTAAAACCAAAGGCGTCTTAATATTGATAATATCAGTTCAAAAGGAGATATGTCTGAAATACTTGAGAACATGCCCCTAAATCAACCATTACTTGCGAGTAGGATAATCTTTTAACCTTAGCAAGTAGATTATGCAAAAGACACTTTGTAATACAGATGCATTCATGTACCTCTCTTGTTCTTGAAAGAGCTCCATCAACAGGAAAGATTGGGAGTTTCTGCGAGTAAAACACTCGAACAAACTCAATCAAATCACAAAATATTATGCAATTTTAGTTAAAAAATACATCCTTTTGAAAATCCTCATAACTTACCTGAGGTTTCCATCCAAGCTCATCAGGGCAGCGAAAATTAGCTTCATTGACTGCTTGACGCTCAATGGCAAACCTTGATGCACCACTGTTAACTCCAAAATGAACCTGTGGAACAAGTTTTAAAAAGCACGCAATGGTTAACTACTACTATATAACTCCATAGTGGTGACAAGAAAAGGCTACAATATCAATAGTTTAAAGCTGAATTCATATTAAACTCTTGTAGAAATAGATGAATCTACCAAACCTCTCCACTCATACCAAGATTTTTAATTTTGAAAAGGGAAAAATGTTAAACTAAGGTAAAGACACCTAGCTGATTATAGCTACAGAGTCGACGGACAGTAATTGGGTATTGTTCAGATATATTTTCTAAATATTATGTGAGTTTTCTCAATCGCAGTTCGGGTGTGAAATTGCGAGGTGGAAACAGAACTAGTCTTAATCAAGGGTTCTACACACACTTTCAAATTAAGTACAATTCATAACTCGCTAATTCATCCCGTAATTTATTTAATTTTCATTATCATTTATCATGGAATTAATTACCATCTATCTCTACTTAATCAAGCTTATCGTAATAAGAACTTAGAATTCCCTTACCCAAATAACTTGCCCTGAGTTAGAAGACTCAGAATTCGGCTTAATCAGAGCTGAATTCAATGTCTCATAGAGGGGAAGAAGAGCCCCATACCCTGCAGTCTCAAGAACATTGCAACTCCCAAGAACAAGGCCTTTCGGCATACCCTTCTTGTTCACAAACTCTTTTAAGTTGCTCACAATTGTCTCAGTTGGATTTTCTGCAACTCCATGAAATTTCTTAAATCCTGTCACGTGGACTGTTACGCCCGAAGGAGCTTCTGAACCCATTCGCGAACAAAGGTGAAAACTACAGAACGTCACAAAGATTAGTATCTTATTAGCTGCAAAGAAAACACGAGATACTATAAATTTAGAAACTTGGCGAAAACACATAATTTCATAATTCTAGTCCATTGACTTCTAGGAAAATCCTTCTTAAACCAATACAAATAGAATATATATATAGAATTTTTTATGTCCATAGAAATGATCGAAAACCTTACCCTAAAGTTATACTATTGATGGAATCCCATATATATTCAATACATCTAGGGCAAATGGAAATAACAAAGTAAGAAACAAAACCTGCATAATTCGTGTCAATCGAAGAAAATTAACACAATAATAGGAACAGATCAAGAACTTTAAAAATATGATCATGAAAATCCATAACTCAAAAAACCCACATCTCAGATAGACTAAAACACTGGATCAAAAGTATAAGTATTATCTAATCATACTCAAAATTTAAAAGGGTTTCATGAAAACACTTGCCTAAATCAGAATAAATTAGGAAATCAACAAACATGGATATGTAGTAAATTGTTACCTGCAAGTCTAATATATCTTCCCTTCCTTCCCTCGGATCATAAAAATAGCATGTAAGAGAAAGTAACAAAGGGAGGATCAGTTTGATCTCTTGTGTTTAATTCTAGGTACACCACCCAACAAAATTAAAGAACCTTCTTTTGTCTTTTAATATGCTTTGGCAGAGGCACACAAAATACTAGTAGTACTATAAAGTAAAAAGTTTATTACGATGATATGATCTTTAACAAAGTTAGCCAGAAGATTCTCTTTTTTAGGAGTATTATTTTACAAGAGTGATTGCAACCCGATTGTTATCAAAAAAAATAAAAATAAAATAAATAAATAAAAATAAAATAAAATATTATTGGTTGTAAGTATATATTTGAGACAGGGTGCAAGTTCTATGATCACCGATAGTATATGTTTCAAACTAATTTCCATGGCTAGTAACGGGTTAATTTATTTGTGGGAAATTTATTGATAGGTCTATGATCTATATAATTATTTATTATTAGGTCCTTTCATATTAAGAAGTTAACTGGTGGTTCTTTCTTCTTTGAAGCATGGAAAAGATAAAAAAAAAAACTCCTCATCCTAAGCGTATAAAGAAATATGGAGAAATAAAAAAGTTACTGTTATACAGAATTAAATTCAGTTTCCCCTACCATTCTTCACTCTCTTTCTCATCTTCTCAAACTGAAAATCTGTATTCAGTTTTAAATTGGTTTGAATTCTCAGAGAATTTCAAAAATCTTATAAACAAACTTCCTTTTGATTTGTTACAAAGTCTTCAAAATCATCTTATTCAAATACAATCAATCAAATCAACTCAAAACCCTAAAATTGAAATTTGATTTTCAATTATTTTGAAATCTTAGTCAATCTTTTCGTCATTATCAGTTCCTAAACAATCGAAGCTATTAAAATCATACTAACCGCCTACAACAACTGCGTCTCTCACAAAAACTATAAAAATCAGAAAAACCCTAAAGTAAAACTACTCAAAATTCAAAAAAAAACATATGAAAATGGTTGAAACAAGAGGAAAAAGTAATAGAAAACACACAAAAACAAGTTGTAGCAGAAGATAATGTTGAAGCTCTAATACATAAAAAAAAAAGTAATACAAAAACGTAAGTACACAAAATTCTTTGTTTATTTCTTTCTGAAAACTCTTTTCTGGAATATTTTACATTATGATTGTTTAATTGACACTTTTCTGAATTTTTTTCACATTTTGAAGTTGTATGTAGGCTATACTGCAAAAAATTATGTATCAAGTGTTAGGATTTGAGAGTGTATATAGGATATACTCACAGTAACTATACTGATAGTTAGTATGAATATATCTGTAGAAGGTGCATATTAACTATAATGATAGTTTTAATGACATTTTTCTGTAAATCTCTAGATTTTCATCACATGCAGTTGTTAAAAACAAGATAAAAATCATATACTAGTTATAATGTATGTATTTTTAGATATTATGATGTTATACTAGGTCACATAAACTAGTTTAGGTGGTATTATTTATGGTGCAGATTGACTATACTCTAAAAAAAAATGTTATCATTTAGGAGTGCAGATTCTATATACTCTATTCATTTCTACACATTATGATGTTATTTTTAGTAGTGCATATTGACTATACTGTATCATATTGTGCATATGTTGAGGGTGCATATTCCATACAGTATGTTATATTTATGTTTTTTTGTATCATATTTATGTAGATGCTAAAGCTTCTGGATCAACTGGTGTAAAACCCTATAGAGTTGGTTTTGTTCCACTCTTAACTCTTATAAAGAAATTAAGAGGAAAGGATTTGACTTTCTCTGATGTTTTGTTGAACATGAGAAGAGATGCTTCGTACGGAAAGCTATTTTTGATGTTCTGGAATACAAGTTATAATTGGGAGAAAATAGACGATGCACTAACAAGATTAATAAGGTGTTTTAAATAGTGAGGAAATGATAATGAGATAAAATTTGAGTTTATGAGAAAAGGAGAAAATCATATCCTAACTTCTACACCAGAAGAGATGAGTGTCATATTTGGGATTTCTAGAATGGAAGATAGACCAGGGAATTCATTTATTATGACTGGGGGTGCATTCAGACGGTCAGAGTTTTATGGAAGAGTTTTGGTGAAAACAATATGACAAAACAATTGATAGAAAATGACATACTAGATCTAGTTAAAGTGGCACAATATGTAGATGAGAAAGATAAGAAAAAAATGGAAAGAGCAAAAAATAAAGAAAAAGGAGTATGTGGTTAGTGAAAAGCGACAAAATGCAACAGAACAAAGACATTGTGAGACTCATTGGCCTCTTTATATGTGTAACATTGTTCTTTACTAAGAAAGATGCAAGTCAATTGAATGATATGTACATAGGTTTAGTTATTGATCCTATAGCAGCAAAAAATGTTTCATGGCCAGACTTGATACATAGCAACCTCAAGAAGCAACTAGTGCAGAATCGCAATAGTCCAACTAGTGTTACTGGTTGTGTTGTATATTTGTTGGTGAGATTTGAACCTGGATTTAAATAGTTTGAAACATAGATAGATATGTGTTAGTTATACTATTGAATCAATCTCTTTTGTGTTTTTGCTACAGTTATCGTATGCTAACCATATTCACTGTATTAAACCAATGGAACTAAAAGAATGAAGCAACTTACCAAGAGCTGCCAGGTGGTATCTTAGAAGTCTCGATTGAAGTTACAAAAGATTTGGAGTGTATAGATTACCAGGTAATTATATGAACATAAAATTTATTTTGTGTGTTATATCTTAGCCAGTGTATATAGACTGTACTAACAAAATATATTTACATGAGCTTTTATTTGGGAGTGCAGATACCATATACTTAATTACAAATACAATATGCTATGTTATGAGTGCAAATAACATATACCATGTTTATGTTTTTTGCATAGTATAACAACCATATGCATTTTTTAGGCTGCAAATTGTCTATACTGTATTTATTTCTACATAGTTTTGGTAGTGCATATTCCATATACTCTTAGAAAGTGTTTTATAGTTTTGTTTTAATTGCACTGATAAAATAAGTTTATTTGTATTGCAGATATCGTCGAGTTTTATCGATGAGTATACTGAAGTTGAAAATAGAGTTTTGGCAGAAATTACGGAGAGGGTCAAAGAACAGCAAGGAAACGATGATGTTGAAAACGAAATAGTACAACAGGGAGAATCTGATGGTACTAAATGGGATAAGTATGATGATTTGAGGCTTACTATAAATTTTAAATAGATGGAGATGATGTGCATAATTGAAGATGGTGGTTCGGTGGATCCAATAATGCATCAAATTATGGATGACATCTACTATAAAGCTTACCCCGAAAGAAAGCCTGGATCTGACAAAGAAAAAGAAGGATCTTCAGGGACTGACCCTGCTGGAGAAGAAAAAGATTCAGAAGAAACTGAATCTGATGGAGATGATACAACGAGCTTAGGAGATGGAGAACATATTTATATTTGTACCGACCCAGACGAGGTTCTAACTGCAACTACTACGGAAGGTACAAATATAAAGAATATCGAAGAAGAAAAAACTCCTTCAAGTTTATCGAACGATGGTTTTGAGACTTCGCAATACAAAATTGGACTGCCAATCAGTTTACCCAAAAAGTCGATGAGCTTCTAGAGGAGAAGAGCTTAACAAACCCAACACCAGTAAGTTATACTCCTCTTTAGATTCTTAAAATTTTCCGATTATATGGTAGTATATGTTTCATGCACTATAACTAAATCTGATTCCTATTGAATTTCAATGCTTGCAGTCAGAGTTGTTGGAAGTTAAGCAAGTAGCAGCTATAATAATGATGGGAGCGATAAATGGAGCCATTATTTCTCTTGAAGAGAACAAGGTATCTGCAGTGTTAAATTTCCTCATTTAACGGATTAAGATGCTAATACCAAAACACATAATCTAGTTGTATATGGTTTTTTTGGTAGTGCAGATTAGATATACTCTCAAAAGATAACATAGAAAGCATATACTGCTTATAATTATGCATTTCAGATACTAGGATGATATACTAGGACACATAATTTAGTTTTAGGTGGTATTTTTGAAGGTGCAGATTGCTATACTTTCAAAAAAAATCATATGCTCTAATTTGGCAGTGCAGTTTAACTATACTTTATTCATTTTCTTCTATGTTATTTAGATTTTTGGCCTAATAGTTTTAATCGTGTTTAAACTTTTATAGGATTCTACTATTCAAAGTGTGTTGCCGAGAATTGAGTTTGTTCCTTTGGTTTCTGAGATGTTGAAGTTAAAAGAAGTTAATGAACTATCAGTGGAAGATGTTTTTCAGTTGATTGTAACAAAAAAATACATTTACAAAGAAGAATTTGCAATGTTTCTGAAAAGTAAAGATGAAGATGTTGTTGATTTGAACATTGATGAACCAGAAAAACAAGTAGAAAGGACAAATGATGATATATTGAATGAAAGATTTGTTCAAGAATGGCCAAAAATTGGGATTATCGAAAGCCTAAGTGAATTAGATCCCACAAAGGTCATTGAAAACTTATATGCAAATTATGTGTTGCCTCTTCTATTTGAAACAATAGCACCTAGTCCACCAAAGGTATACACATCTTTAGGATGTTTTTATTAGAGTATGTATATTATGCACTGTCATTTTATTCGGGTGTATTTTAGTGTCTAATGCAGTAAAAAAATACAGGAATAACCAATGGTAGAAAAAACAATCGAACCCCACTCATCTTTGGGTATTAGTTGTACCCGTCTTGCAAGGATTATTGGCGAACAATAAGATGCAACAGCTCAATCTGGAAAACAAGTTTCAAAACTTGCAGTTTTATTTGAAGGACCATCGTTCTCGCTCCATATAGACAGGACACCAAACAAACCTGAACCTAAAATTGAAGTTGAACAACAAAAAAATGTATACAAGACATTTAATTCATATAATTTTACTTTATTTCAAATTTTATGATGTATGTTCAGTGTTTCAGAAATTTTTTATTTTACACGCAGGCTGGTATCAGGGTAAGACTGTCTCGTAAAAGACCAGCTGAAATTAAGTTGTCAGAGGTCCTGCCACCATTCTCTCAGATTATGAGGAAGATAAAGAGAAAACATGATAATCCTTCACTTCATTTGGAAGAAAAAGTAAGTTATTATCTCTATTTGAAAGTGTATATGATCTGCACTTTAGTTTAAGATTAGAATTGTTAACTATGTTTTAATTAAAACAAAATACATGTGGAAGAAGAGACTGAAATGCAAAGAGAATCAAGGGAAATAAATGAGAGGCTCTAGGAAAATGAAAATAGGATACAAATAGAAGCACCAAATGTTGCGCAACAGGTCCTTGAACGAATGGCTAAGGTAAAAAACTAATTATTTTGAAAGTGTATATAGGCTATACTAGGAAAACTAACTATAATGGCAGTAGGATTTGAGAGTGTATATATTATCAAAATAGTTAGTTAGGTAGTTACATTTGATAGTATATATAGGTTATACTCTGAATATGTACTATGATAAAACATACACAAAAGAAGCTGTGCAGATTGACTATACTATGTGAATTATTAAAACAACATTACGCATATGCTATTCTAACTTAAATTTGTTTTTTTTTTAATACAGGAAGATGCAGAGCTACAACAAATGAATAAGCAGGAAAAAATTGTTAAAAATAAACTCCAAGACAAATTGATAGCCCATGTAGATGCTGAGTCAGCATCTCAGATAGAAGATGAAAAACCACTTGCTATCAGAAAAAAAAGAAATTTCTGAGAATAAAAAGCATAATAAGGATGTGGTCTCAAGTGTGGTACAGGATGTAGTGACTCGAAAAGATAGACAAGCGAAGACAATTGGACCAATGTTTGACAGTAGAAGCAAGTTTTCTGATAAAGCTGTAAAAAATACCAAACCAAAAACGCAAGAAAAGAAACAAGTTGAGCAGAAAGCAACACAAAGAGCACCAAAGAAAAAGAAGCTGACACTTCTGATCAGCCACTACCAAACCCGCTTTGCTAGAGAAGACAAGGCATCCTGTCAAGAATGAAGAAGTACATGAGACTCGCAGCAGTCGGCGCCTGGCCCATAGAAAGTACAACACACAACTATTTGTAAGTGATGTGACTGAAGGAGGTAAGAGGAAAGCTTCATCACCAGAGCCACATCCTAAGCGTGCAGCACCAGCACCAGTCCCAACTCCAGCACCACAGGCAGGCCGGATACCTCGAAGTACTAATCAAGAAGTTGCATCTTCACCACCAGCCCAATACCAACAACCAAGAGAAGCCTCATCATCCACATATTTCCCTCTTCCAATTAAGGAAGTAGCCGAACTCTCGGAAGCCTGGATTCAAGGTGATGCTATAAACTTACCTCCCATCTGACTTCCACCAATTGAGCAATAAATGACGGATCCTAAGTACTGACACTTCCACAAATTTGTTAATCATCACTAGTGGAAAAAGGTCATTTTAGTATACTATAAAAGGGTTGTCTTCCAATGTACTCAGTGTAAGTGTGGACTGAAACCGTATTTTTATTGGTAAATATACGGAAAAATAAAAACTCGACGAGAAACCGCACTTTATTTGGCTGCAAATAGATACACATTTGCCCCTCCTAGTGGGATAAAAACTAGTGCGACTAAAGGAAGAATTTTTTATGGCCTCCTCGATTTTATTGACCTAGCCATCTATTTATTTAAAGAAAAGATAGCCTAACAACGCCGTTATCCCACCTTGATTCGATCTACTCCTTCTATCATAATTTGATCAATAAAAATATTTTTTCTTCAATCTCACTGTGAACAATCTTCTTCGATCTAATTGATTTAGATTTTTAGATATTGTAAGAATGGGTTTCAAACTCTCGGACTTGTGAAAACTGATTTTAGATTTAAAAACTAATTTTTAACTAGAAAATACACACAAAAGATGAAAGTAATATTCACAAATACTGAGGTTATGGAATTCACCATTAACCAATTAAAGTGATTCAATTTAATCAATATTCATACAATTATTTACGTTTAAAGTGATTCTAATATGTTGTAAAAGTAGATTTTAAAAGCAACAATTGTAAATTAAAAGCATAGAACATAAAAAAAACCTGGGCTAAGCATGCTCTATCAAAAGAAATCACAACTGCTTAATAAAAATCTTTAAATCAATTTTTAATCAAAGAAAATAATCATAAAAGAAATTGCAAAACTCAATTAAAATAGAAATATACCACTTGTCTTGGAACAATGGCTTCCTCCGTCGCCTCAGCAAAGGGGTTTAGCTCCTCATATTAATCACTTTCTCAAAATAATGATGCATGGCTCAAAGTGTTTACAAATGATGAAAAAGAGTGAAAATAATGAAAACAACAAGTTTACAACGTTTATAGGTGTTACAGACTCATTGTTACAGAGGGAAAGGTGTTTCACTGAAGATAAACGTTGCAATTTGAAGATAAACGTTGCAAAGTTAAAAGCTTTAGCAACAGAATCTTCAACTTTTTGGCCACAGAAACTTCAACCTTTTAGCAATGATTTGTTCATCTTCTTCATCACGAGCAGATTTTTTTGATTTTTTATTTCTTCCTCTCTGGCCTCTGCCAGGCCCCCCTCC
>JAJJMC010003991.1:15373737-15462290 GCA_023531435.1 Papaver californicum
TTCGACTTGTTTATATACTATCAGGTCCATATCTTCTCATTAATCTCCTCATTATCTTTTCAAATTTTTGTTTTTAATGAAAAATATTCCCCGGGTATTCTCTTCTCACGAAATATGATTTCTTTTTCTCGATGAATTCAGGCTGCCAACTCTTTCTCCAATCAAATACAATAACTAGAGAAAATATCTTCCCTAATCCTCTATGTAGTTTCCAAAGAAAACAAACCAAAGCCGGAGAATAAAATCTTCCCCTTTTTATCGAGATAAACATGGAAACATGTTTTTCTTCACATCTGAACACATTAACATCCCTGGTTTGTCGTCACAACTAACTATCATCCCAAAAATATCGAAACTCTCCAAGAAAATCTCTCCAGAAGCAATATAGATACTTGCGCAGTTAAAATCCAAAATTCCCGCCAAAAATCTTTTAAACGTGAAGATGATACCTTTAGTACTGGGTGCCCATAGTAATTTGGGGTACCCTTATCCAAATGATGGGTGCCTATAACACTTTTTCGAGCAAATTTTATCAAAAAGGTTTATTTCCAAAAAAAGCCTACAAATACATAAAATAACACAATTAGTACATAATCGAGCATTATCAATAAAAAAAATGAGACAAATCAGACATAAAAATGTTTCTATCAAATACCCCTAAACTTATTATTTGCTAGTCCTTGAGCAAATCTAATCTAGAAAATAAATCCTAACTCACTGTCGCAGGCATCGCGATTGCACTTAGCATGTGTAACAAGCCTTTAAACCCCTAGGTGGCCCTAGTGGACGAGTTTTGTCTCGTGAGGGTTTACAAGAGGTATACCCACAAAACCTTCTACTCCAAACCCTAGCTACCTGTGAACGATTAAGGGTAAACACTAAACAAGCTGTTTAGTTGGCATACTAAATTTTTCGTCTATGGGAATCATTACCTTATATGAGTCCAATTACTGTACACGCGTTTTCACTCAGCGTACTAAAATTTATATAAGAATTCAAAACTCTACTTAGATAATCGTTAAACCACGATACTCAGAATCTATCAAAGTTCAATCACATGAATAGATTTTGATGATGGATATAGACAAAATGAAGTTTGCGCATGTTGACTAAGGTGAACGGTGTTTCTTATATCTGTCTGAAGGTCACTGCCAGGATGAATCCTAATGGATTGAAATAGACTTCCAATGGTCTTAATCCCTATACTAATATCGACCCAACTAGTATATACAAAGGTCCCGGTGGTCGATTTATTGAAAATATTTTAAATATACTGACAACATGATTGGATCAAATGAATCCAAGCGCATGCTCCTTATCAGCATCTTACATGATAGTTCTCATGGATCCTGCATTCCACGCTTGCTTAGGTGACGGAGACAGGGAGAACACACACATATTGCTATTAAAATGTCAATACTCGAACACTCTACTTCATCCTGACGATGATAACAATTGATGCCCTACCAAATCACTTAGAGAAATATAAAAAATTGCATAAATAAAAACAGAAGTGATATGGTCGAGGTAGACTCCGAGATATGGTGACAACTATCATGTTATTTCTAACACCTGAGCTAGATATCCTTTTATAAATAGACCATTTAGTTGGGCACACCAATTCCTATAGAAAAAGATCTAAGTTTTCATCTACCTAGAATGGTTAGTGTCATCCTGAATTGTTCACAAGTTTCTAGACTTTGGAGTTTCATATTTCACTAAAAGTGTTTCCCTTACCCCCAAACTTAAATCTAACATTGTCCTCAATGTTCTAAAGATGAATTTTTAAAAGAATGAACAAGGAAAAACTGTTACCAATCGAAGGAAATGAGTTAAGAAAAATATTACCGTGTCGCATGAGCATAGGCTACCTCCCAAGAAGTGCTAAGTTTAAAGTCTTCAGCTAGACTAAGAAAGAATTAGTCACCTCATATAATCATATAGCAATAGTCGGAACAACTGTGGGTCATCTGAATAAAATAATGTTATCCAAGATAGAAGGAAACTGCAGCAGGCCCAGAAAGTGAACAAACAGAGTACAACCTTATCCCTATCTAGTGTCTTGTTTAAGAAAACTACATCTAGTTGAGGTTCAGGTTCGGGCTCTATGAAAGGGTCTAGATAAATCTCTTTAGGTTGAATTTCCTCATAGGCAAGATCCTGAGGATCAGGTTATAGAGTCTGGAAAAACTCAAATAATAAATTTAAGGCACATAATAATAACCTGAATAATTGTGGATCCTCAAAGTCAATCATATTTGACCCACACAGTTGACTACTGGGAAAATGATGGTCATTCTTAAGCAAATGTGTCGATTCTAATCTCCTAAAGTAATTAGGCTTAGTCTCAAAACTTAATAACTGACACATTTGAAATTCAAACATTCCCACATATGGAAGAAAATATTTGGTGGGAAAACAAAGTCAATCTTGGTATTATCGTCTGGGTAAACCACATCGACCAGAGGATGCGTTTCTAACAACTGAACTTCTTTCTGGACATCAACAGGATCAGTGAATCTAGTTTGAAGATGATCTTGAAAAATGGTAGAGGTACATATGTCAAGTCCCAAGTTAGAGACCTTTTTAAGAGTCAAAGGTAAAGCACATGGAGAATAATAGTCACCCCCAAACTTAGAGTTTTCAGTGTCTTTAGATAGCCTAGTCATAATTTCCATAATTTCTAGATCGTCAAATTCCTGAAAATAGCAATTGCTTCTTCTAGGTTATAATCAGATGGTGCATCCTCACTCATATTTAAAATCTCTACGAGTCTATCTTTGTTATCTAAGACTATTGTTTCTAAATCGTTGGAGTCTAAAACAGTATTCTTGTGATAAACACGTTCCTCTAAACCATTATCGACTTCAAAACAAGAAAATTTTACATCGTCTAAAACAGTGGTATCTCTAATCAAATCCTCTTCCTTTTGAATAGGTAAATAATCATTAAAATTATTTGGATTTGAACAAGAAATAACGCTATTATCATGAAACACAACTGGAGTGACAATTTCTTGATCACTCTTCCAGTATATTTCATGTTCTTCATCAATACTATCCTTATCATCATAATAATATGAAGATGTTTGAACATCGTCTAAATAAGTAGTGTTACCAATTTTATCCTTGTCCTCTTGACTAGGTGAACAATTATCAAGGGTAGCACTATATTGGCAATTGAGATCATTTTGAGCAATATTATTCATTGCAAGACTTTCATTCACACTTAATACGAACCTATTTGTATTCTCAGTTAACTACTTGAGAGATTCTTCTAGAGAAAGAGTTGGACTACTAATTGTTCCCCCCAACGTGTATATGCATTGTTATATAAAAACACTACTAAATTTTTATTGGACAATATAGTTTATGTGCACCATCAGTGAAAACAAAGGGGAAAAGTGGCATTAATAAACTAATATAAAAATGTTACACATGTTCTATATGCGCTGATTGTGTTTAAACAGAGTAATGTTATATTGTTATATTTTTATGACATTACTGGACTTATATACAAATTATAGTCTATATATATCAGTTGATAAATCACGTGCAAAGTAAAACAAAAAAGTAAACTGACCTTGGAGAATGAACTTCGTAGATATTGTCGGCAAACTGACTAACATCCCAGATACGAATCATTTGAACGTGATCTTCAAGCAAGGCCTCATATTTAGGAGTAAGTTTTTCAGGGTCCATCAAGAGACTTTCTTCGCGACGTTGACATCAACTTCATAACACGTCACCTGTATAAAACAAACAAACAAAAACTATTATAGAAAAAAAATGAAACGACAAACGACAAAGAAACAAAAACTATTATAGAAAAAAAATGAAACGACAAACGACAAAGGTATGATATTTATTTATATCCATAAGAGTATAACCTAATTGTGTAAACAAGGGCACAAGCAGGCAACTTCTTGTGATGTCATATCCAGTTATTGAATGACTCAGCTACGCTTGAAGAAGCCTCGCCATACCTACAACCAGTGAAATAGGCGCTAGACCGATGTTCACTAGGGATATTACGACAATAGGTTGCAACCCAAGGCCTTCCCTATATAGAACCATTTCCTGAAGTTCCTCTTCGTACGTTGATGGAGAAAGGGAATATGTAGCTTTCCTAAAACATCCCATAACCTCCTTATGTTTCTTATCTGATTTTCTGATAGGTAATTAGTTCTGCTTGAGATGGTAGAAGCAATAACTATGATGGGAATCAGGAAAAACCGAAGGAATAGATTGCAGCAACCCCTCAGCACGATCAGTCATAAAGGTGATGGGACGATTATCAACGACATTCCTAAGATTGACCAGAAATCAATGTCAATTATCAACATTTTCACCAGGCACCAATGCATATGCTAAAGGATAAAAAACCTACAAAAAATAAACAACACATAAATGATATACTCTGAAAAAATACATGTTCTAGTTTAAGTGTGCGGATTGCCTATATTCTAAAAATCTAGAGAGTATCTTATTATGCTTATGTTCAAAGTGCAGATTCCATATACTATTTTCATGTCAAACATATAAAAAAGGGAACCTAGTTTAGTTTGAATACTAATTTGATAATGCAGATTGTCTATACTGTATGTATTTCTATAGTTCGGAGATAGTTTACTTAGACCAGGTAATAAACAATCAGGTGCTTATGTTCCGTCATTGTAAATTCCAGGTTTATTCGTCCTCGCCTTTGCCAGGGCTTTAACATGAGCATCAATGTGATTTGTCATATCAATGTAATCTCTAATGCAAGTCCTTAAATTTGGTGGAGTTTCGAATGAAAGCATCTCCAAGAGCTTCCATGGTCTAGATTTAACAGTTGGTGAACTTCCCCTCAATGGTACTGGATTTCTTGTTATAGTGGGACCTGATTTGCTAACAGAAGAAGACCTGCTAAGAGGAGATGACACACTAGATACATTTGACGGACCGAGTTACCGGTTGCCTAGTTGGTGTCATCGATCTTGGTACAGATACACTCGATGTGGTTGACGGTCTCTGAGTTGGTGTTGTTGATCTTGATACAAATTTTGATGGTGCATGGTGCGGTCATCCTATATGTGGGTGTGGAAGATCTGGCAAAAGGGTTTGAGAATCTTCAAAAAAAAGCCATTGACTTAGAGGCTGGCAAAGTTAGCCTTGAAGTAGGTGTAGATGGTCTTGAAGGGTTAGTAGTTAGAGGTAACATGGGCCGTCTCGTAGGTGTTGCAGGTCTACATGCAGTTGATAGTCTCCCCCTAATGATAATGGCCTACGAGTTCCTGTGCCGGAAAAGTGCAAGCCAGGGGATGAAGATGGTTGCCTTAATGCTGGATTTCCCCTAGCACCAATCTCCACTTGGGAGTTTGCTATCTGCAAACCAACGAATAACAAGTAGAGTTATTACAAGACCCTGCTACAGAAATGATACAAAGCAAAGGGTACAAGAGACCTAGTAAGACAAAAGACAATAAAACAGAAACTAAAGAAACTAAATTTTATTTCAATAAAAGAAAATAGTGCATAAGATCCGCACTTATAAAATTGGTGCAGCAAATATGTACTTAAAACAACAGTTAGTGTATATATGCTACACTGAAGAAAAATTGGTCCTAACACACGGCAACAACGTAAACACAAACACAATATAGTCAATATACACTTCTAAAATACCATCATAGTAATGTTAATATCTTGGACAAAATAGCACATACTTCTGTGCTATTGTGCAGAAATCACTGCAGAACTAGCATACTATGACAAAATATCATCATAGTATCTACGCTGTCAGATAAGAATAAAACTGGCATTTTTGCATCCTTATGTGTAAAAATCACTGTAGTATAGTCAATTTGTACTTCTAAAATATCATCATAAGCATGTCAATGTCTTGAACAAAATAGCACATACTTGAACTTAAACATAAAACAACCAACAAAATAGTGTATCTACACTGTCAAATAAGAATAGTACTAGCATTTTGCATCCTTATGTGTAGAAATCACTATAGTATAGCCAATCTGCACTTCTAAAATATCACAATACTACAAAATCAATAGAGTATAATGAATCTGCACTTTAGGATCTTAATACAACACTAACATTGAGTCTACGGGAAAACAAAACAAAAAACAATTTTTTTAGCGTAGCTACACTATCAGATCATAATAGAACTACCATTGCATGTTATAAAAAAAGTAAAAATATAATTGGAAATCTATCATAAATAATACCTTTAAACATAACTTTAAGTTAAAAGCAAAGAATCCAACAAGCGTGCACATAAAACTTCTCCATTTAGGTTTTAAAAAGTGAGTGTATAAAAACTACACTCAGTTTTTTGGTGTGTATAAGCTGCACTGAGATGATTTGTTATGCGGTTATATCCATTTTCCATCTAAGTGTAGCCTAAAAGTGTATTGGCATATCAAATGAAAATTTATGCATTTAAGCAAACTAAATATCAACCTTAACATAATTTCAGATGTAAATATAGGATCTGCTAATTCTCTTTATGTCATTTCAAAATCTGAAATTAACTGGTTAGAAATGAAATGGTCGCTTACTTGTTCGATGATGAAGCCCATCACTCCTATGGATATCACCAAATTAATAAGTTGATGAGTTACCAAATCCTTTCGAATGCTTCCGGTACAAGGGTAGCTTGTTTAGCAACATGGACATCAAAGAAAACAACCTGGTGATATTTTCATCCCTAGTCAAACTAAAGTTAAACATCAATAAGAAAGGAAATGTAAGTTCAAATTAACCCAGGTAAAATCCAGATTACCTGGTAACACAAAGTGGGAGCAACCATGAAGTATACCAAACTGTGAAGCTAACCTCATAAATCTCAACCGGGGAATCATACGGTGAACCAGGTACCTAGCATCACATGAAAACTATTTAATTTCACAGAAGGAATATTGAATTCGATCAAAGTTGTATCACATAAATCATTTCCTAACATATTTCAGCTTGTAAGATAGCGATAACTTATCTCATATTTTGTATTAACCGTTAAATAATTGCTAATGAATGTTCTTGAAGTGCAACCTCCTGCCACCATTAATGAAGTTTACATTGCAGCAACCGGGGAAAAAAACAAAACTGATACATTAGATTTTTTTTATCATTTAACCGCATTAAATGAAGATTCATCTCAAATTTTTTATCGGATCTAAACTTCAGAAAATGAATTAAAAGAAAACTAAAGTTAGATCGAAAATCAGAAGTTGATTGCTTTCGGAAAATTATATATAAATACGTAAATTGCAACTATCTGATTACAAATCTAAAACCAATTATTATATCGGAAAAATATTGAAAGATCGATCACATACCTTAAGATCTTCATAGCCGGAGCTTCCATAGAGACAGAAATTGAAAGCGAGAGAAAATGAAATAAAACTAGGTTGTACTATTGTTATAAGGAGGGATAGTTTTGTCATATCTGGAATACGGTTTACATTTCTCGCACGTGTTTGGACCCTAAAATAAACATTTTGGTACAAAAACTTAAATTTTGGACCTCCAGTTATACTATCTTAAAGCAACCACAGCGGTCGATCCTACCAAAAAGCAAAGAACAAAAATAGTCTTTGGTCCATTAAAAGCAACCACAGCGGTCGAGCATAAGTGGTATTTGGTCCACTTTTTTTACTTTTTCGGAACAAAAATGGTCCCAAAACTGGACCAAACGTATATACACTCGAGCGGTGTACTGGCATCCCGTTTATTGGCAAGCGTTATGTTATGAAACCATTTGATTCCAGGCGTTTTCTTAGGATAGCGTTTAAAATTAAGGGCGTAATATTAGAGTAACGCCTGATGAAACGTCCACACAAGAATGCGTCTGATGTAACGCTACACTAACACAACGCTTAATGAAGAAGTGTTACCCAAATGTACGCCTGAATCAAACGTAACTCCACTATAACGCCAAAGCAACATGCGCAATTGTAGTGCAACGTCCTTTCAATGGGCGTCATGTATTATGACGCCTGGTAACCAAGCGTAACCGTATGATGACGCCGGTGCCTCAAGCGTAGTTTTAGGCCTCCGCCGAGACAAAGAACGGCTTCATAGAGGTGCGCCCAACCCCAAGCGTTCCACTACAGCTGCGTTTAGTTATGATGTCACTTTTGGTTACCGTTGAGATTTCCGTTGAAATATCCGTTGAGAAAATTTACGTTGATTTGCTTGTAACGGCTAATTTTTTCTCAATCTATATAAATGAATTGGTTTATTGTTTGTTTCATCTACTACAAAGACATTTCACATTTCATTTTTACTTGGATACAAGAAACGTATAGGTTTTTCAAATTTTTGGTCTTTCAAATCAGTTTGTAATCAGTTTCAATAATGGCACCAAAACCAAGAGGTCCAAATTTTACTACAAACGAAGATGTAACGATGTGTATGATTCATTTATCAATATATCAAGATTGTAGTGTTGGTTAAGATCAATCAGAAGAAAGATTATAGTCTCGCATCAAAGATGGAATGAAAGAAGCAATACCTACAATGCTGGAACGCAGTTGGACCTTCATTCAAAAACGATTTCAGGGAATAAGTAAAGATGTGGCGCTTTACTCTGCAAAGGAGACGGAAGTGCAACGCGAACACCATATTGGATGGGGCCCAGAAACAAAGGTAAGTGAACGTTTAATTTTTATGCACTGCCTTATTATAGTTTTGAATTGTATGTCGTGCACTAAAATTTTTCTAAACAAAAAAAGATTCAAGAAGTAAGGAAGCTAATGGTGGCAAACAATTTAAGAATGAAGAGTGCTACGCAATTATGTTAGAAAATATCAAATATTCACGACGATCAACAGTTGTTTTCGATTTATCACAAGATGAAGAAGATTCTGAAAGTAGTGATGATAACCGAGAAAGACCGGGAACAAGCCAAGGCCAATCCAGTGGATATGAAGAAATAGGAGATATACCTAACACGTATCATCGCCAGATGGGAAAAAAGAGGCTAAAGGACTGAAGCAAACAGGGAGAGCAAAATCCAGTGCCCAACAAGAAGCCTTGGACACAATTATTAACAACCAACAAAACTTCAACACCAGTTGTGCAGAAATAACAAAAACGAAGTTGGCGCAGAGAGAATCCGAGTTTGCAGCAAAAGAGAAGTTTCACATAATGATGACGGACGTGTCCCATTTGGATCCCTCAACAAAAGAGTACTTTGAACTTAGGAAGCAAGAGATTTTACAGAAAAGGAGAAGGCAAGCTTAAATCATTCTCGTCTTACCTAAAACAGTAATGAACTTCCAGTGTACTTTTTCCTTCAATTAATGAAAACTATAAATTTTGAGTCATTGAATAGACTGTCAATTATTCATAACAACAAAACATAAGTACATGTTAAGATATCTCATTTTCGCATGAGTCGCGGTTGAACTTAGCACGTGCAACAATCCTTTAAGCCCCTAAGTGCCCCTAGCGGCCGAGTGGTGTCTCGGGAGGGTTTACAAGAGATATACCCACAAAATCTATCCGCATGGTTTAGTAATTTTTCATACATCACCAAAATCCGACCATAAATGTTCGATCAAGTCATTTCGTAATCGAATATGCGTTTCTTTGTTGTATACTACAAGTCGGCGTTGGTGAGTTCCCATCCTCGAAAGTTCAGCAGTATGCTGTCTCGAAATATTAACAGGTGCATGGTACCTCCCTTGATCATATTCATGTGGCCAATCACCGGGTAGACGTTTATCCTCCACAATCATATTATGGAGAATAATAACAGTTTTCATTATATATGCAAGTGCGTCCGGATTCCACATTCTTGCTGGTTGTTTGACGATGGCAAATTGGTTTTGCAGTACACCAAAGCCTCGCTCTACATCTTTTCGGCAACTCTCTTGCATTGCTGAAAATTTTCGTTTCTTTTGCGAATCTGGATGTTTAATCGACATGATAATGGTAGCTATCTCTGGGTATATCCCATCACCAAGATAATACCCCATATCATATTGGTTTCCGTTCACCTCAAAGTTTACTGGTGGTGTCTTCATGTTGATAAGGTTTCTAAGAATATAAGATCGGTTCATGACATTGATATCGTTGTTGGAACCAGGCATACCAAAAAAAGCATGCCAAAACCAGAGATCTTGTGAAACCACTGCCTCCAATACAATACTTTCACTGCCTTTGTAGGCAGTGTAGGCACAAGATTCGGCCGATGGGCATCTGTCCCATTTCCAATGCATACAATCTACACTGCCGAGCATCCCAGGAAATCCCCTGGCCTGGTTCTGATTAAGCAATACCTCCAACATCACGTTCGGTTGGGTTGCGCAAATAGTCATCTTCATATAAATGCACAATCGTCTTAGAAAACCTATGTGTTGCTTCCAATATAGTGGTTTCTCCAATGCGTAAGTACTCATCTATTGCATATGCCTCTTCGTCTGATGAGTAAACACTATTATTAGTATCATCATCAGATGTCGAAGATGCAGTTGAAGGATGAGGAGGAATAGAAGAAGAAGAAGAAGAAGCATAATACATATTTTTATTCTGATTGTATGCCATTGGTTGGGAAGGTTTGTAGTTTTGGTTTTGGTTCCAATGGAGAATCGTGTGTTTATTTTATAGGCATATTAAGATAAGTATTTGAGCACATTCATATTGCTACACACTATTGGTATTTTGAAAATTAACCGGGTTCAATCAAGTGGGGTGAATAGACGTGACAACAAAAACTGCAGGTAATATGCAAAGCTAAGATATTCAAAAGTGTCGGTTGAGTTAACAATACAAGGCAAAAAAACAGGACAAATGAAAGATTACAATTATCAATGGAGATGACAAGACAATGCATGTAAATGAAAAAGCTAAGATAAGAAGTCTGCGTTGAGTAGCCAATACAAGGCAGTATTTTAGCACATTCATATTTCTACACAGTATTGGTATTTTGAAAATTAACCGGGTTGAGTCAAGTGGGGTGAATAGACGTGACAACACAAGGCATGAGATGGCAAGACAAAGCATGTAAATGAAAAAGATAAGATATTCAAAAGTGTCGGTTGAGTTGACAATACAACTGTGTTCTCTACTAAATACCACATACACCTAGTTTCATACACTTTGTTTTGTAACATCATTTAATTGAATTAAAAAGGCATACATTAAAGGAAATGAAATATAATATAATAAATCAGTAGATTACACTTAAGCAAACCTAATAGTGAAACCTTAAACATTGGCTTGTAGGACGACGAGGGCGACGTTCTTCACTTCTTGGGAGAATAATCAACACAAAAGGATTGAATTCTTCCATCACCCTTAGGATCTCGAAATGAGGTTTGTACCTGAAATCTGAACGTTTCCATCTTGTCCATTCCTCCAGAGATATGGCAACAACTTCATCATCAGTTTCATTCCTAATTCTTTTATCATTCACCTTAGCAGTTAAAGAAGAAAATTCTAGTACTTCCTTTGTGATTTGCACATATCGACAAAAAAGGCCTGCTCTGTTCCGGTTGTTGGGATGACCGGTTTCTTTAAAAAAGTTAGCATGTGTATGTTCTAACCATTGCATGCTCATTGAACCATTCATCCGATGTTCATGACCCCTTGCTGGATAATGTAATACTATGTTTCGACATATGGATAAATCTTCTTCTAGGGTAAAATTCTCTGCATTAAGCCTAAAATTTTCGTATTCCGACATTACATGAAAACAAGAGATTAAAAATTTACAATATAACCCTCTAATTAAATAATCAAATGTACAAACATTCTTAAATCATTCAAGATACACCAATTCATGATTCACAAAATAGCTCACTACTAATCAAATCATGAACCTTGCAAAAAATAAATATAATTCTCAAATTTTATGAATTTTCCATAAACATTCACAATTCCCAAATGTCATAAACAATCAAGTGGAATCAATCAATATAAAACTAAAAATTAACCACACAAACAACTCTAATTAACCAACAACTTCATCAGTTGTAAATTTAAATTCCAAATTTCCATCAAATTTTTTTACCCAAATTACAACATCCAAACCCTAGATTTATCCAAACCCTAAAATTACAATTTCTAAAACCCTAGAATTATAATGAAATGTGTAATCTCTTCAAACATATATAAATAAATATAATTAACATAACATAAAAACAAATCATAATAAAAACATAAAATCAATCAAAATTTATATAAGAGATTGAGTTTGTTACCTTGTTTTTTGTTTGAAATAAACCAAACTCTTTGTGTGAAATGCTACGGCCTTATTAACCCAACAAAATTTGAAAAACTTATTACAAAATTGAAGTGGAGGGAAACAAACTACGGCTTGATAGAATTGCGTCTGATTTGCTGTCGTCGCTTGCGTCTGGATGTTTACAGGAGAATGGAGTGCGTCTTATAGAAAGAAGAGAAGAGAAGAGAACATATGCTTCTCCGCCCAAACTAAACGCTATGCTGGGACTCCGATTGGATACACGGGCATTGTTCTTTTCTTTTGCTGAAAATTTTCCCGGCGTTCATCTGAGAAACTGCTTCATCTTCTGGCGTCGTTGTGGGACTCCTCTTCTCATTCTGTCGTTTCTCTGGGACAGCGCCTGTAACCAAACGTTTATATAAGATTATGCTCTATTTCCTGGCGTTTCAATATCACTACGCTTGGATAACAAACGCTACCTGGGGATGACGCTTAAACAGGCTTTTGGCTAAGGTTGCGTCTGATGCTGCAGCGTTCCAACATCAGTGCATGTGGTTCCAGGCGTTTCTTTAGTGTAGCCCCTATTATCAAGCGTTAACCGAATCTCCGCCCAACACCAAGCGTTACACCATACATACGTCTGTTTCATCGTATGTTAATCTAGAGTTACGCCCAATAACAAGCATTATATTAGAAGACCGTATGATCATATTTGGGTCGGGGACCGTAGTGTTGTGGGCTGACCAAAGACCAAATTTTTTTACTCAATGGTCTTTGGTCTAGTCGTGTTGTTGTGGTTTCCCTTAGTGGGTGGATCTGCCATTAAGTCAACCCATAAATTTAGTACCATTTGGTAATTCTTGGGGGTGTATCATTCTAATGGTAGAAAATATTTCATCTTATATGGAATTTTCTACGCTCCCACGTAAATTGATAACAATCTTGCTAATTTCTACGTATGGCATATTTTATGCTGATTTTAGCAAAATATGAAAGCTTACAAAGTAATACTTGGGGTGAAATGAAGGATCACCACTATGCTAACGGTACTTAGGATTTCATTTCGTTTGGTTGAAAAGGGTTGATGGTCGTGCTCGATCTAGATTCAAATTTTGGTGGTGGAGAAACAAATGATTTTTCTTCAACAACTTGGTTATGTTGACGGATGTGTGCCGACAACATTTGTGACTTTGGCAGGGTTTGTTAGAGAATCGCTCAGTTGAACCCACAAGCGTTGGTATGTCATACTGGTTGTGAATGTTAAATGACCATAATTATTTCTTGATTTATTGTATACTAAAGTCAGTCTCGGACTGGGATTAGATTTAGGTGGTTTAGTATCATATATCACCAAATACCCTTGAAGACTGAAGATCATGAAGACGTTTGTGAGAACTTCAACAACAAAGGTATGTTAAAATTGACTATCCTATTTACTCATTATTTATATCATTATATCCTCCGAGATAATGTGGTGTGGCTTTAGTCTATATGATGATTTACGAAGAAGAAGTTTCAAGTTCAAGCTTGTACTTGACTAATCTCGAAACACAAACTCAAGCACTGGATGTTCCTATGACTTATTGCATTTGTGGTTGTCAACAAACTATGTTTGCGAAAGAATATCCTAAAAACATCAAGTTGCATCAATGTTCACGAACTTAATTTTCTAGTTTACGAACTGTGCAAAAACTTGATGTTACTGACCTCCAAAGTGCATGAGAGTTCGCGAACTGATTTTTCTAGTTCGCAAACTATGCAATTCTCATTATGTTCCTGGAACTTGTGAATTTTCTCTTGTGTTTGTTCGCGAACTGTGCACTTTTAAGGTATGTTTCTGGATACTCCAAACATATCAAGTTCGCGAACCAAGTTTCTTAGTTCGCGAACCAAGTTTCTTAGTTCACGAACTGGACAATTCTTGGGTGTTACTGAACTCCAATTTTACATGATGGTTCACGGACCATATTGGTTAATCCGTGAGCTAACTTTGTGTACACGGTCCTTAACCGACATATACACGGGTGCACATTTTTCTTTGTGTTACAAGGAAAATTTCTTACATACTTACATGAGTTAATCTATATTGAGAAGTTAAAGTTTGCTTAAGATCAGAGTAATAATTTGTATACATGGAAACTAGGTCACGAACTTACTTTGAATGCAAGTAATAGTTACTTGAACTTTAAGAAACCTAGTATGATTCATCATTATAAATAGAGGAGTCTATGCAACTAAGATTCTCAATCCCTGCACTATTTGCATCTTTTTGCTGCAAGAGTCGTCCACTAAATACCTAGGTTTCTTCATGAAACATAATTAAGTTACAACTTTAAGACTTCACTTGGGATTCATGAAGCCCGGTGGACTATCTTTTACCTTATATAATTTTGTTATCTGGAATCTTATCTGGATAATCGTATATCTTGTTTATTCTAAAGGTCTGTCTATTTCGTTATACGGTCATTCAAGAACTATTAATTAAGGAATAAGATTGATAGTAACCCTAAGGAATTATTCATCTATGACCGTGTAGTACCACAAGATTAACATCTAAACTTAGGCCTATATATAACTTTTGAAGAGAGTAAGTTATCATAATTGTTGAAGTTTGCTTGATATTTGAAGCACTGGTATTCACGAAGGATTATGGAGAAACTCATAGGCCTGTAAAGTATACCAGCTAGGGGAATCAAGTGCATAGGGTCTTGCGATATCCAAGAGACATAAGGAGGACGACTGAATTTGAATTGCTCGGAGGGTTAATTCGGTCTCAACAACATTCCAATCCGAAGTCTTATAGTATGCTAGTATTTGTAGCGTCTTAAAACAATATGGTGTTCAAACTGGATGAGGTCCCGGGGTTTTACTGCTAGATTGCATGTTTCCTCGTTAATAATTTTTTTGGTGACTTGTGTTTTTTTTTCGTATTATATTATTTTATGTTTATAATAGAAGTATCATAAGTAGTATGTTAATCAACCTAGATAGTTTTTAGCTTGATGGTAAAGAGCTTACAAGACTTGTTCTTGTTGAATTCAGATCTTGAAATATATATCATACAAGAGTTTGTCTTGATTAAATTCGGATCTTGAAGGTTCAAGTACATACTAGGTTGACCTTCTGGATTTGTATATTAATTGATCATCCAAAAGATTCATTTTCTTACAATCTTGAATATGGATTTCATATCCAAATGTAAATATTCCACAAGGTTTGTCCAGACAGGTTCACGAACGAAAAAATTGGTTCTTTACTAGGTACCCCCTCCTTTTCAGGGTTCTTTTTAGTATTGAGTTGATGATTCTGATTTTGGGCATTGAATATGCTAGGTCTTCTTCGATTGCTTCTAGTTTTTGGCGTTGAAGATGTCGGGTTTTGTTCGATTATATGAAGGTAGTTGAATAATAATGGATGTTGTTCATTTTGGGATTTCTTCATATGGTAATGGAGTTGTATTAGGTTGATTTGGTGATAATGATTTCATGGTATTCAAGTTTTTTCTTCATATGTTCTTCGGTAACGGGATTTGTCTACTGGTGGGATGGCGTTAGTGCAATCCTGGTAAAGGGAAGCTCAAAGCTGAATTAGGGCACCACTAGCTTATGTGTTTTTTCGACTCTTGGACTTAGGTTTATTTTCGTTTTTTGTTTAGCTTCTTTTTTCTTTTTTTTGTTTTTATTTGTATATTTGTTATTTACTTCCTCTGAATTCTTTGTGCATGAATAAAATCTTCTCTTCCAATCAAAAAATAAATAAATGTTAGTACCTTTTTTTCTTTCAACCAATGGTATATTTGTGTGTTGCACGGTTTTGTATAACGAGATAGATTGAGAGGTATTTGAGTACCATGCCCATATTTACTCGGTGCTGTCAGAAATAAAACCATGTTCTTTCATTTTCTTGTTTTCAATGTTTTTTTTGTTATAATATATTGCAATGTAAGAATTATTTATATGCTAATGAAATTGTTTTTTAGAGAGTTAATTCAAATCGTTTATGTTTCTATTGCTAGAGTTTTTATTATAAAGTGGAATCAATTTTAATTTTAAGTTATGTGAAATCAGTCCATTTTGAAGCTTAATGCTAAGTTTTCTGAAGTCAATCAATGTTGAAGTTCAGTTATTGCAGTGAATGAATTTTTAATGGCAACAATTTTTAAACATTATAAGGTGACAGTTGTTGTGTAATATATGTACAACCGTAGTACATTCTTGGAATCCAAAGGCGGCAGTTCCTAACGAAAATTATATCCAAAAGAATTGATTAAAAAAATTATTTTCTTACACACGAATTGATCAATTTTTGAACCAAACTTAACATTCTACAAACTGCTCTATTCACATAAAGGATCATCTTTAAAACCTAATACATATAAATTCAATTGCCAATACATCAGTTTTATGTTGCGACGTCCTAAGTAAATTGTAATTAATTGCACTTATCTTTTATGGTGTCTGCAACAATAAATACTAAAACAAATAATGTTAATATTGAATAAATTTCTTAATTGAAACACTAGTTTGCACACAAAGGACAGAGCCACCTGCTCAGCAAATTGTCCTTAACACAATAGTCCGTGAATACTCCTCAAGAATAAGAGATGGTATACCTCAACTGCGTAAATGTGTCCATGATAGAACTGCCCATTATAACTTCTATTACCACAACACAAGTTACCCACTCAAACGAACTCGACAACAAGATTGCATCAGGGAAATAAACACTCAGCGCAAAAAAAAGTAGGAAGAGGGGAAAAGAAGATGGGATAGTAGCCGCTTCTGGGATAAATTGAAATGAAGAATTCGATTTCTTTTTGTAGGCGAATGGAGAGGGTGAAATAAATACACAATTAAGTGCGAAGTTATGCTGCATAATGACGACATAAGTTTGAAAAAAAACGGTAAGAAATAATATCGCCATTCATGCACATAATGACGTTATAAAATAATTTTTGTAAGAAAATAAAATCGCCCCAGGTCACACGCCCCCATATTAAAATAGAAATCATTTATTTTAAATTTATTTAGGAAATAAATTTCAAAAGAAGTTTGACTAAAATATTCGATCTTTGTTGGCATGTGCACAATCTCGTGCACAGGACGAGAAGCTAAGTGCATACACATATGCAGGAACCTGAACCGCACAATTCTTGTGCACAGGACGAGAAGAAAAATGCACGTCCATATGCAGGAACTCTATGCGCACAACTCTTGTGCGTATAAACCTGGTTATAAGAAAGTCTAAGTATTATTTTCCCGCCGATAACTAAGCTTCTTTAGTTATATGGTGGTGTTCATCTTTAGTTTTTCCCAATGTATGACTAAAGGATACCTTTTTTATTCACTCATGAAAATGAGTAACAGTCCGTAGAGACCCTCAGGTCCTAAGATCAATCCACGCCAAGACCAAAACATTTTTATTTAAAACTCATTTTCTCCAATATCTTTTTCCATCTAACGACTATCTATTTGAGCAAACTAATTATCCTAAGCAGCAATGTTATGAAGACTAACCGCAATACAAAAATGTGGTTACACTATAATAATATATGATAAAATCTAATTCTGAGTTAAAAAAATGAAGTAGGAACATGCAAATGAAAAAGAAAATATGAGTCAATGAAAAGTTTAAGTTTCACTGAGCCAAATGCAGTTTTTACCAAAAAATAATGATAGGTTCGAAACCTATATTACAGTAACCGTATCCACATGACGCCCACAATATAGAAACGAAAAATACAAGTTATTTCCACGAGGAGCAGCGTGAAATGTCAAAATTAACAATCCATATTAACTAACCAATAAGATACGAATTTCTGGATATTTGAATTATCAAGAATATAAATACAAATAAGCTAAAGTAACTAAAATACAATAATAAAGTCGATAACTATAGGTTTTACAACTTGACGATATCCACCACTATTTCAGTTGGGTTACTGAAATGAAGTATAATTTATAAATTTTCATGTATTTTTCGTTCTATTGACATCACCTATTATATGTGTAGAGTCACAAATATCACTAGTATACGATAAGGATAACACATCAAAGAAGTTATCCCAAGCATGAACTATCAAATTGTATTGGAGAAAAAAATTAGACGAAACTAGTTCTAGGTTCACAAATATTATTTGGTTATCCTAAGCATAATCTATCAAATAAATTATTCCAAGCATGGATTATCAAAAAATAAGATAAATATTTTTACAAAACTACTTATTACGCATATGAATTTTTGTGTTGTACAAAAGCGATGAAGCAACAACTGATTTTTCGATTAGTCAATAAACTATATTCAAATATTAATTTATTTAAATTATAATAATATTTTGATATATGTAATTCAATTTAAAGTAGGCCAAAACTCAAAGTTTTTTTTACTGTAAAATCCTAGTTACAAAATTAACAATACATGGACATAATTTTTTTAAACTATAAAATTAATCACAAGAAAAAAGTTGCCAAACCAATAATCAATTGCGCATCGCCATAATTGAACCGATATTGTCCTTTTCTTTTCTTATTTTTCCTGGAACACAGTAGCTTTCACCCAGCTCTCCAGTTCTTACTCACATCAAAAACTCACAAACGTATTTTAAAAACCAAAAGTAGAATTAACCTCCTCTCTTTTCTGTTGAGTAATTTATTAATATAAAAACTATAGTTTGACCATGGTATATAAGGTGTTATCCATCGACTTGGGTATGGCCCAATTTATTTCGTTGGACCTTTTTATAAAATACTATATCTTTTTGCTCAAAATTTTTGCTACTTGATCCTTCAAAACAAGAAATGACATCATCATTAATTAAAATAACATAAGAACGAGTAATAAACTTGTGCTACGCACCATATCCAATGTAAATTGTTTTTATAATTAATTTTTATGCACTAAAGGGCTTCACCCTGCTCCCGGTCCGAAGAAATCCATCTAAACCAATGAGAAAGAAGAATTTAATGACCTAATCAATTAGCATCAAGTGACATGCTGCCTTTGTTACGAGAACATGATTGAAACAAATGAACACCTTGTTTGCAATGCACATATTCTAAACTAGTTTGGAGCTTAACCCCCAATGGGAATTTAGTTTTACAAGACTCTTCATCTGATATGACTATTAATTCATGGATTAGTAAGTGGATCTCTTCTTGTAAACATATGTCTATGTTGTGTTATGTCATTATTGCTGCTTGGTCAATTTGGAGTGATAAATATTTTAAAAAATTTCAAGGTAAAGCTGTGTTTGCTCAGTCTACTGCATGTCATGCTAAGAAGTTAGCAAAGGAAACCATAAATTCTTGGCCAAATAATGTTGACACCTCTTCTCTTATAATGGTTCCTCAACCATTTAGTTCTATCATCTCAACATCCGAGAACTTGCCTATTACCTGTGTAATGATATATTGTGATGCTTCTTATGTTAAATAGTCTAACAGTAGTAGTATTGGTATATATTTTTCTGAAATTTTAGGAAATTTTAGAGGCTGCAAAACAATCACAGGCATAGCCAGAAATCCACAAGAGGCAAAATGTTGTGCTATCCGGGATGTTGTAGGGTGGGCGAAAAATTTGAGTTCAAGAGAAATATGCATCAACAGCGATGCTAAAAATCTTGTGTCTTACTTGCAGAATAAAAACAACCAGATTAACTGGTGTAGTAGCTCAATTTTAGATGATAGTATTTCCATTCTGAATTTTTTTAATTTTCATGAAGTTAAATATGTTAGTAAGGACTTCCGATGTCTAACATTAGCTGATACTGTAGCAAAACATTATAGAAGATATAATAGCCCTGGAGAATGGTTGGATTCACTTCTTTCATTCCTTTATCATGTATAACGATCAATTTAATAAAATCTCATTTTCCTAGTAAAAAAAAGATCAACATCAAATAGGATGTTGTCACCCACCAATTAGAAAAGGGGTTACGATCATCGTTAAATATATGAACAATTTTTAATGTGGTGAATTTATTTTGTATCATATTTAATATTGTTGATTTCCTTTATATATGTAAAATAAAGATAGATAAAAATACTTAAAGATGACATATCTCTCGAATAATAAGTTGAATTTTAGCAAATTTTATATATTCGAAAACTTTTTGACGGAATTTATACAATAAGTACCAAATTGATTTCCTTGATTTATTGATGTGGGCAGACTGGACCAAATGATTATTTTCCCACTATTAAACCTAGTTCCTAATCCCAATCCCTTGAAGACGTCAAGCCCAAATTTCTAGGATAATTGGCCCAAAATCTATGTGTTAGGAAGTCAGGCTAACCGATAAGAGAAATTTAATTATTTTTGTTGAATATTATTTACTTGGTCGGGATTGGTTGGTTTTTAGTGTAAGTAACTTATACTCCCTCTGTTTCTTTAAAATTGAGTTATTTCAAGTTGCACAATTCTTAAGGTAAGAAGGAGAGAGAGATACTTCTAGGTACTTTTTCCAATTACATTCATGGGATAATAAAATAATAAAATTTAGAAATGACGTATCTCTCAACTATGTCACGAATATTTGAACTTTGTATCGTTGGAAATCATTTTAAAGCACCTACATAACAATATAAACATGACTTTCAAATTATACATATTTCTCATACTAATAATAATCAATTAATTAAGATGATAATTTTAGAAATATTGTTTTTTTTAGTGAAATAACTCAACTTATGTAAAACAAAATTTAAAATAAATAGCTCAACTTTTGAGAAACTGAGGGAGTAATAAACATCACCACTCCTCAATAAACTTCCATGTGTTCGTTGAGACTAATAGCTTGTTTGGATACCACTTAAAAAGTTACTTTTCTGCTTCTAGAAGTAAAGAAAGTCAAAAGTTATTTTGTGAACACAATTTCATAATAACTTTTAGAAGCAAAAAAAGTTAAATTTTTGTGAACCAAAAGTTTTTGCTTCTGACTTATGGAATTGACTCCGCTTCTGGTATCCAAACAGCCTAGAAGTGACTAAGTGCTAGTTTTATTACTTTCTTTTTCCTCCATCGTTCCCACCTCTAAGAGCAAAGGGATATGGTATAGAGTGTTTTGACACTCTATCCCTTTCAAAAAAAATGAGTGTATTGATAAGTTTGTAATTTACATAATTTGAATAACAATATTTTATGCTTTTCTTAGCTATTTTCCTTTTATTTTTGGTATATTACGCTTGATTTGAGTTTTATAGGTACTTTGGAGTTATATGAAGTGAAGAAGAGAAATAGGAGCACAAGGCATTACTCGGAGGCGTTAGGTGTGGATGGACTCGAAGTTAGCAAGAACGAAAGTCTTAATTGTGTTGAAAACAAGAAATCACTAGGGGGTATCCAAATTACAAAGTAAAATAGTGATTTACTAAGGGGAAACTTGTTTCTCATTAAAGAAGTACTAAAAGGAGTCATAACACTAAAGTTAGTCGAGCCATTACTTGGGGATGCCACTGAAAGTCTTTTAAGAAATGCTAATGGCAGACAACACTCTCTTGGAGCCACCTCCTTCCTTATAACTCACAGATGAAAAGTAGGTTAAAATTTAAGTTCATAACCAAGCTCTCTGCCGCTGCAATATGACCAAGCTACACCGTTGCTCATGGTTTGCTTACGAATGTTTACAAGAGGGTTAGACAAGGAAGAATAGATACGAGCCTGTAAGAAGGATTTGTGTTGAATTTTGGGAATGTTTGGCGGAGAAAAACCAGGTAGAAAAGATGGCCTGCCGTAGAACAGATCCGAGAGGTGGAGATGGGTTTACTGAGAAACAGAAAGTGGAAATAGTTGTGAGTCTTTGATGTTAAGAAAGATTAGAAGAAGATGTTGCTGCCGTAAAGAACTAGTGAATGGGTCCTGTTGATGTGGTTGATTAGAGTTCAAGAATGGAGAATATTGGCTTGTTGTTTAAGACCAAGATTCAGCGAGAAATCAGTAAGATGCTGCTACCGCTGTTGAGTTGAGTTGGGTCAAGATAATGAGTTCCGGCAGCGAGAAAAACATAGAGATGGAGAAGGAATCAATGGGTTGTGTTTTGAATCTTGATTAGGTTAGTTCTCTGTGGAGGTAGTTGGTGTTATGGCTGAAATCAGAGTTGAGGAGGAGAGGTTGTAGAGTTTGAACGAGAAATAGAAGAATTGAAAGATGGTGGTTGAATGGATGGAAAACAGGGATAAATGAATGGTTTGAATGAATTGCGTATGAATGTTACAATGTTTGCAGGTAAAGAAGTGTGGTATCAGAAATTCGACCTGAACTCTGTCGGAAATCACCACTGAAAATGCACCATATCTGTTCGACAAATGCTCCTATGAGTCTGCCGTGAAAGACTTGAAATTAGCCTGTCAGACTCCTAAAACTGACAAGCCTATTTGATTGTAATGAACCTGTTTAGGGATTTAGTATATGGGTTGTCTCTGTAATCCGATTTTGGGTTAGGATTGAATGGGCTATGTTTTAGAGTTATTTTTGGAATTAGTTGAGACTCAATTTAGAATCCTAACTTGGATTAAGAAGGTGAAATTTTATTAGAAAAGGGTTTCTACAAGAGAAAGTCTATAAAATGGGAGCAACTTCAACAAGAGAGCGATATCTAGGTTTTCACCTAGTTCTCTTCTCACCTTTTCTACTTCTTTTTGTAGGTTCATGCGGGGAAGATTTCTCACGTCTAGGGCTTGCAATTTATTTCTTCAATTCAATTTTGTGTACTCCAATTATTATGAATAGTTAATTTTCTTTTATTGGTTAGGTATTAGTTGAATTGTACAATATATGATTCTTTGATTAACAAATTAGTTTTGTCTCAATATTGTCGTTCATAATTCACTACAAATATCGCCATGTATGATTGAGTGTTTGTTTCGTAGTAGCCAATTGATTGAACTCACATTCAAATCTATAGCTAATTTAGGGTTTATTATACACAAAAGTGATACTCCTTGAATAAAAGTAGCATAATTGTGGTTATTGCTTGTAGTGATATATCCTAGTAATCACAAGTGGATCATGACATTTGTTAAATTGAATTAGTGCGCTTTCCACGTTCAACTGCATTGATTAGACTAATTTCATGAATCTTAATGCTCCTCGGGAATTAAACTTGATTAGTATTTTTTACACGTTAGGTTGATCTCTTGGTAGAATTCATATTCACATCTTTTAATTTTTTATTGATGACTTGAGGAAATTTGCGGAATATTCTTACGATCAAGGTATTTAAGGGCTTTTGATAATAAGAGATTAAATATCAATTCTAATTATTAAGACAAGAACATGTTTTGTGAATGAAAACGAAACCTTGACCAATATTTTCACTTAGTGATTCTTTTCTACAATTTTCTTAGCTTTCTTAATTAATTTAATTAATTTCATTGAATCTGAAAAATCCCCCATTTTATATAAGATATCGAAATCGAAAAACAACCCAGACCTCTCTGTGTGAACGATCCTTTCTTACCCTTGCTTCATAATAAATCATAAGTAGTGAGAAAGTAATAAATAATTTTGGCGTGGTACGACACACATCATGTATAACTGAAGGAGTGGGAGTTTCACTATGGGAAAGGGAGAACAACATACTAAGCGTCTAAACATCACCCGCTTGAGGAGAAAAAATATCTCAAGCGACTAAACATCACTCGCCCAAACCTTATTTTAATTTTTTTTAATATATATATATATTTTTAGGTTTTCAATGAATTTTTTGGTTAATTGGCTGATGATCACTGGTTTCTACTTGAGCGGGACATATACGTTCACCTTTGTAAACTCGCCTATCAAAATTTCTTCGAGTGTTTGATAGAGTTTAGGGGAAAGACTCCCCATTTACCAAAGTAGCACCAAAATAGATATTTGATGCTTAACTCCTTGATTTTGAATGATTTCCCTCACTTCATAGCCCTTGCTCTAAGTATTCTAAATTTTCTACACTTAATAAAGTTTTTATTGACACTGGGCAAGGATCTTTTATCCATTTTTCTCATTGGACTTGATTTTACAAATCTATTTATATAGTGATAATAATTATTTCTATCTGATACTATTTTATGTTAAGTAAAAGGGTGTTTTTTGGAACTGTAGTTGCTAAAAACTAACAATAACACCCACGTAAAGATGAACGCTCACAACTAAACTAAAACACAAGTAAAGAGGTATAAGGGCAATTCCTATGGAAATATACAGATGTGACTATTTTCCAATCCAGGTGGATGTGCAAACTTGTTTGTCCACTATGGTAACAATCTTTAAAATGACACAATAGTTGACACGTGATAAAACTTTGGTCGCACGACATAAGTTGTGTCACTGAGCCAACGCCTCTATTTGAAATTTATTATTAAATTCACTTTTGTTCATCAATTTAAACTTACACCTATCTATTATCTAAATTTTTCTCATTTTTCTTCCAGTTTACAAAAATGAAGAAGTTGTTTAAAGGTTTAAAGGGTAAAATAAATCGAAAGGGTGAAACTATACCGCTACCCGCTTCGGTGGAAAATTGGGAACAAAATTGTCTGTATGAGTTTAACTATCCTAAAATAGTGTCTGGTCCAAATTTACTATCAAATCATATGTCAACACATCAAGAACCGTCTAGATATCACAGATTGAAAGGAGGTTGATCAGTATTGAACACTGTTTACCTGTGGTTACCGGATCTGGTTCAAGAATGAGTGGATAAATATCTTTGGCGTACGTTCTATTTTATAGATCACAAAAATCATAACACCAATTGTGACCATAATGTTAGAAAGGTAGTGACGCATGACTCAAATGTTTCATTTCATAGACTTTGAGATTGGTAAGTTTATTTAAAATATGATTTGATTTAATTTCATATATATTTGATATCCAAAACAATTACTTTGTTTCATTTTTGAAGCACAATTACTTGTTGGTAGCAAAATTCTATTCTTGAATGGATTAGGTTCTTCCTTTTATCATGAAAAGGTCAGGCGCAAGGCAATCGCGGGGGCATCATATGATCTAGGAACAAGATGCTCTAGACCATTGTCAAGAAACACCAACAAGAAGGTAGCGACATCATACTTATCCAAGACGCACCGCAGTGCATCAGCAACATCAACCACCAAAGTGCGGAACGAACAAGACATGAAGTCATTTTCTTAAGAATTGTTCTTCGAACAAATCTTAAGAAAAGGGGAAATTGTGAGTACCAAAAAATAATATCAACACGTGGCAGACTTGTACATGACCAACAGAAAGAGATATCATATGAGTTGCAAATGTTAGAATTACTGCACAAGAGGTTCTTTTGTCTGGAAGCTTGACCAAAAGGATATATTGTATCCAAAGCTATTCTTCCCGCACCAATATGGAGCCCGCAACATTGGAGCCCGCAACATTGGAGCCCGCAACTCATAAGCTCATATAGTCCGCACTACATCCAATAAAAACTCATTCTCACACCCAAATGAAAATCAAGAAGTCTTCAGGACTTGATCTGTGGAAGAAGTTCATTTCAGGAATAGCTTAGTTCTCATTCCAGCCCACTTTACTACTTCAAGCCCAAACTACCCGAAAGCCCACACAACCATTTCACCACTTAAAGCCCGTAACACTTTTTCACCACATCATACCGCAATACAGAAGCTTTGACCCACCATTTCTTGCCACAATCATTGTCTGCAACACAAAGCATTACCTAACGCAAAAACACTACCTAACAAGTGTTCAAGCAACTCAATTCAAATCATTCCCGCCACAATTTGACATACCATTATTGTCCGTAACACAAACATCTTTTGTCCGCAACACTTGCAATCGTGTCCGCAACAATCAAGCCCGCAACAGTGAAGCCCAATACTAAAGCCAATCAAGCCCGAAACACAAAAGCCATTTTTGTCCCGCACAACTTCATTCATCATTTCCCGCACCATACAACCATCATGTCCCATCCTTTGCCCGCACCATCATTTGCCCGCATCGAAATTAGACTAAGGCAATTTAAGGATAAGATCAACATCGACACATGGCGGATCATTATCAACACGTGGTGGACTTCATCGACACGTGATAAAATTTGATTTCGAAACAAATAGCTGATTAATGTTTTGGAGATAAGGGCAAAGGGGCATCTTTAGTAAATGTCATTTTTATCACCCCTTTATATACAATTTTAGTGTATTAGAGAGGGGAGACTTTTTTGGGATGGGTTTTTCTACTTCACTTCTTCTGTAACCTAAGAAATCAATAAGAACATCCAACTTTTATTACCCATGGACGTAGACAGATCTTTGCCGAACCACGATAAACTCGTTTGTGATGATTTCAATTATGTTTTCTGTTCCATGGAATTTCAATTTTAGTTGTGGTAATCGTGAAAGTGATCACCACAATTTGACGCTAGACACAGGGAATGATAAAGATTTATCTTATCTTTTACAGAGATTTAGAAAAGTTTCAGAGAAGTCATCTAGGAGAAAAAGATAATACCAGTAGAGGAAGGAAAGTGAAAAAAGAGAGAAATGATGTTGTTACTGACACAGTCTACATCAACAACTATTTTGAGAAGATTTCATTCTTCTTATCTCTTTTATCCTGTGTTCAATACTCAAATCTGGTAATTCCAAAACAAAATTTTGAGAAGAACCCATTTCCTTCATTCAACGATTCCACAAAACTCAATCCTTCTTCCTCTAATTTCCATCAAGACGGAGCAGTATCTAACCCTACTAAAATCAATTTCGGAACCACATCTGAACCAGATGAAGTCCTAACCCTACTATAAACTTACGGATTCACTAAAACTCACATCTCCAATTTCATTACCAAGAATCCACCTTGTTTGCTCTTTTCTAATCCACATAAAACCCTTAAACCCAAACTTGATTTCCTGAACTCAAAAGGGTTTTTGCTGGAAGTGGGTATGCTTTAATTTCTTGTGAGATTACAATTTTAGTAGAATTTTGGATTGTATGTTCAGGATTTGGGGCAAAGGAAAGGGTTTGGCTGGTTCAATGTTTCATGGGATTATGACATTTCATCTGATTGAATGGGTTGTATCGGGTTTCATTAACTTACAGTCTTATTGGAAAATTGAGTGTCTTTGCAGAGAGATTTCGAGAAGGCGTAAATTAGATTCTGCATTGTTTACAGTAGTCATGGTTGCAGTTGGGGGATTTGCTAACGTTTCAAATACAGAAGCAATCATCAAGCCTTAGTTCAATTTTCACGAAGAATTCTTCTTTTTGTTCTTGTTGCCACCAATTGTAGAGTGCTGCCTCATCTTGGATTCCATTATTTCGGCTGTTGGGATTGGCAGAGTTGTGACAATGGATACAATAACGCCCCTCATAGAACCACCAATGGCTTTGGTTCCATCATCACCACCACTAGCAACCAAGACAATTGATCCATGTTTGTCACTACTAACAATGTTATCACCCTCAATGCTGGATTTGGAGGAATGCTTCTTTTAGTTTGATGATTGTTTGGTACTGCCAGTAGTACCAGCTGCTGAAGATAATCTTAATACTTCTACTCCCAAAGATAGCTACTCAGTTGATCAAGAACTAGTTAATACTATTAACGGTGCTTCTTCATTGGGAGTCCAAGATTATGCAATGTTACCAACTGATCAGCAGGATTATCTTCCTAGCCTCAACTTGACTTACTTACTCTTACAAGATGATCTCCAACAAAAACAAGACAACTATTGAATGGCAGTTGAATTCTTATGGGTTCAGGAAGGTTGATCGTGACAGGTTTGAGTATGCACACAGATTTTCTAAGAGGTCAAAAACACTTGTTGGAGACAATCAGGAAGGAAAAACATGTCGAAGTGCAGAGGCAGCAACAACAACCTCAAGGACAGAGTTCATCGGTTGGCGGTGGAGGTGTTGAAGTGGGGAAATTTGGTCTCGGAGAAGAGATAAAGACTTGAGAGTGACAAACATGTGCTTATACAAGAAATAGTTAAGCTGAGGCAACAAAAACAATCAACTGATCATCAGTTAGGGCAGCGGCTGCAAGGTATGGAGCAACAACAACAACAAATGATTTCGTTTTTGGCGAAGGCCATGCAGAGTCCAGGTTTTTTAGCCCAGTTGGTGCAGCAACAGAATGAAAATAACAGACGGATTGCTGGAGCTAAGGAGAAACGAACACTTCCTAACCTTGAGGACGGTCATTCTACTACTGTTTTTGATGGACATATCATTAAATACCAGCCATTATTGAATGAGACAGCACAAGCAATGTTGATGCAGCTAAACCTTGCTTCACCATCTCATAAATTAGATGTAGGTAGTATTTCCATCGATGATATACCTTCACCATCCAGTATACAATTATACAACGGGAGTACAGGCGTCACTCTTTCGGAGGTCGCTCCAACCTCTGACATTCACTTTTATCAGTCTCATCAGGGTATTCAGGAATTCATCCCTCAGCCGTTATTTCAGAGATTCAATCTTCTGGTGTTGTAACAGATGCGTTTACAACAACAACAAGTCCATTGCCAGATACGAGTATCCTTGACGCACTGGAAGAGGAATTAGGATTACCTCACATGCAATACATGGGACTGGAAAACAAAGGCATTGAAATTCCTGGTGCAAATTTTGTGGGTCATGGGCATTGAAATTCCTGGTGCATATATCATCTTGGAAGCAGTCATTTTGGATCAATCACATCAGTTTGCAAGGCTCATCACTTTACCAACAAATTAGTAATCCTTCGAACATGAAGAGGATAATACTATCTCGGCTTAGACCGCATTTGGCCTCACCAGTTAAGCTCCAGATAAGACCATCTCCGGACTACTCCAGATACATCATGGCAAGGATATTCCAGACTTTCTTTGGCTTCCTCCAGATGTCTTAACCTGGGAATGCTCCAGACCTTCTCTAGCGGAATCAACTCATCTCGGGACTACAACTTGGATAACATACCGTCCTACCTTTGTCTCTCAGTTTCTTATTATTATTGCATACATGACGCACTTTAATGAACAAACATAGGCCATGTGAAAATAATTAGAATAAACCTGAGAATGTTTCAAGTAGATAGATTGATGCCATTCTCGCACTTTGTGTCTTGTTAGGCATCCGCAAATGTTTTTAACATGCTACTTCCCAAGCGATGATAAAAATCCATAGAATAAAAGCTCTTCCAGTGTATTCTCATTCATTAAAAAGTGATTCACGCACTCTTTGTGTCTTGTTAGGCATCCGCAAATGTTTTTAACATGCTACTTCCCAAGCGATGATAAAAATCCATAGAATAAGAGCTCTTTCAGTGTATTTTCATTCATTAAAAAGTGATTCACAGCTCTTTATTAATTTATTGTTTTTACATTAATATTGATAAATTCATGTTTGAATTAAAACATTTTGTTGGGACCATTTATAAAGTAGATGATTGGCTAAGATTCTTAAACATCAAATAAGAATTTATTACCGAGAGTTAGATATAGCGTTTACAGTTATCATCGCGTTTGCAAATTCAGTAGCACGATAGGACCACCATCACAGGATGGATGTGTATATTAAAATTAGTACAACACCTTTCTTAATTCAACAAATCATACTCAAAGTAGCATGATAGTACTAATTGTTATTAAAATTAAACACACATTGTTAATAACATGAGCAGTAACTTCGATTCATCATTTGATCCATGTTTAAATACTTTATGGATTCACACACTGTATTTTTGCTAGTCTCTCATTAAAAACATTGCTCATGCTAAAATTGCATTTACGGTACTACTGAAATTGCTGCCAGTTACCATTTTGAATATTATGAACTGGTTAAAACATTTTTATAAAATGCGAGGATACCTTTGAAAGGCACTTCAGATATGCAGCGGTCATGCGATGATGTACTAGGGGTAGTTTACAAAGAAACCAATTTTTAGCTGGGAAATGAGCTAAACATTACGTGCCAGTTAGGTATTTCATTTCGATAATTTACTAACCCTCAATAGATTTAGTGTTTCCTATTGCTCGTAATTTTTGTTTTATATGCCTTATACTTCTTAACATAAGTCATCAATTCATAAATACTTGATATAAGCATTCGAGGATTGACACTTCTAATTGCTTGTACTTCACTCGAAAATATCCATTGGACATTTCTATTTATTTCGTGTACTTCATACTTCTTATTTAAGAACCATACTTCTCGTCAGTCAAGAATCGATATTTCTTACTACTTATACATCATATCAATTATGAGAAGAATTCTCATTGGATATTTCTTACACTTTGTGTGGGAATCTAAATGCTTTTTCAGGAATTATTATTCGAAAATGGGTACTTCATACTTCTCATTATGAAGTACTTCTTGAAGACGAGTACTTCTATTTTCTTATACTTCGGATTTCTTACGCAACGACTACTTCGTAAGAAAGTGATGTTTCTTACTTCTTACAGATATTTTTCATTTCTTATTTAAGATACTTCTCATATGCTTCTTGAAGATACTTCTCATATACAATCTGTGTATACTTCGGGTTTCTTATGAAAAGGATATTATTATTCGAGGATCGTTACTTCTTACTTTCAATATTCTCCTGACGATCGTGACGAGAGGATACAATCAGCTCAATTTAACTCACATGTGTCCAGACTTATATCATACAAGATGTTGCGGGAAAAGGTTCATACCACTTGCGGAATATGGATGGAGAAATTTTACGGCATCCATGGAACGCACAATATCACAAAACCATATTACCTCTAAACCTTCAATGCAATCATACAATAATTTGGCTTCATACTAGGTAAAGCAGAACAAATGTAATCTCTCTAGAAAGTCCATGTAAATGTCTATGAGTGTATGATTATTGGATCTTTCGCCACAGAGATGCCTAACATGACATTAATTATTGTATCAGGTACTCTCCATTTCAGGAGGTACTCTAGGGAACGCATCTTAATTTCTTCCTGGCCAGAGAGAAGTTAGAGTTGCGCTTCAACTCTTTAAAGTAACCCAGGGTACAAAATTGCCTTGCGGTTAATCAAATTTATACTCATTCAATGCACTAACAATCAATATATGTATATTTAAAATTTTGTTTTGCAGGGATAAGAATAAAAGATAAAATGAAGGAGCAACTACAACTTGAAAGATGTCAGACATCCAATCAATATGACGAGTACACTTCGCTGGGAAATGGTCTAGCCCGTAACCACTAGCAAATGCATAGATTTGCAGATGTCAAGGGTACCGGACAAAATAAGCAGGACACATACCATTGGACATGGAATCCTCACAGACTCTCACAAAAAAGCTAAGTACCCTATACTTCCAAGATCTCAAATTTTACAACTATTTACAATCGAGATGACAGGTTCTCACAGGCGTTGGCACGTATGTGCAAATTTGCGTCAAATGACACCTGATACTGGACCCATCTCGATTAACACCTTGAATTTGAATACCTGATTGACTTATACTTTTATACTAGATTAGATAGTACATATTTTCATAAAGATTGAATGATTAACAATTTATTAATTTATTTATCCTTTCTAGTTATAACATGTGAAATGATATTATTATATTAATATGCGTTTATGAGAAAGTTTGGTAGTAAAATTCTATTCTTGAATGGATTAGGTTCTTCCTTTTATCATGAAAAGGTCAGGCGCAAGGAAAACGCGGGGGCATCATATGATCTAGGAACAAGATGCTCTAGACCATTGCCAAGAAACACCAACAAGAAGGTAGCGACATCATACTTAGCCAAGACGCACCGTAGTGCATCAGCAACATCAACCACCAAAGTGCGGAACGAACAAGACATGAAGTCATTTTCTTAAGAATTGTTCTTCGAACAAATCTTAAGAAAATGGGCAATTGTGAGTACCAAAAAACAATATCAACATGTGGCAGACTTGTAGATGACCTACAGGAAGAGATATAATCTGGGTTGCAAATGTTAGAATTACTGCACAAGAGGTTCTTTTGTCGATAAGCTTGACCAAGAGGATATATTTTATCCAAAGTTATTCTTCCCGCACCAATATGAAGCCAGCAACATTGGAGCCCGCAACATTGAAGCCCGCAACTCATAAGCCCATATAGTCCGGACTACATCCAATGAAAACTCATTCTCACACCCAAATGAAAATCAAGAAGTCGTAAGGACTTGATCTGTGGGAGAAGTTCATTTCAGGAATGGCTTAGTTCTCATTCCAGCCCACTTTACTACTTCAAGCCCAAACTACCCGAAGACCCACATAACCATTTCACCACTTAAAGCCCGCAACACTTTCTTACCACGTCATGCCGCAATACTAAAGCTTCGACTCACCATTTCTTGCCGCAATCATTGTCCGCAACACAAAGCATTACCCAACGTAATAGCACTACCTAACAAGTGTTCAAGCAGCTCAATTCAAATCATTCCCGCCACAATTTGACATACCATTATTATCCGAAACACAAACATGTTTTATCCGCAACACTTGCAATCATGTCCGCAACAATCAAGCCCGCAACAGTGAAGCCTAATACTAAAGCCAATCAAGCCCGCAACACAAAAGCCGTTTTTGTTCCGCACCACTTCATCCATCATTTCCCGCACCATACAGCCATCATGTCCCATCCTTTGTCCGCACCATCCTTTGCCCGCACCATCATTTTCCCACACCAAAATTAGACTAAGGCCATTTAAGGATAAGATCAACATCGACGCATGGCGGATCATTATCGACACGTGGCGGACTTCATCGACACGTGGCAAAATTTGATGTTGAAACAGATAGCTGATTAATGTTTTGGAGATAAGGACAAAGGGGCATTTTTAGTAAATGTCATTTCTATCACCCTTTTATATACATTTTTAGTGTATTATAGAGGGAAGACTTTTTTTGGATGCGTTTTTATACTTCATTTCTTCTGTAACCTAAGAAATCAATAAGAACATCCAACTTTCATTACCCGTGGACGTAGTCAGATCTCTGCCGAACCACGTTAAACTCGTTTTTGATGATTTCAATTATGTTTTCTGTTCCATGAAATTTCAATTTTTGGTTGTGGTAATCATGAAAATGATCACCACAAGGGGATTCTGGATAGAAAAGCTAGAGAGCTGGAAAGAAAAAAACTTGTGGTTAGAGTTTTAAATCAGTAACTGTTTCGATGGAATTACGAAGTTTGGATACGATTCTTCAGAAGCGACGGCACTCTTGGTTGATCATTTTAGTCTAAGTAACATTATCAGTGTTGGGAAATAAAAGGAGGATGACACGTGTAAAACGATTAAAGAAGGAGTCAGTGATTCTAAGAAGAACGAGAAGCACACAATCAAAGCCGTATGAAAGGATCGAAAAAGGACAGATGTGAAAGACTGAGTAAATCCCTGCATGGTTGACACATGTGATCGGGACAAAAATGATTCTCACAGAACGAAGAGTACGTGTTAATCATACAAGGTAACGGACCAAAAAGTAAAGAGCATGATCTGTCAACCATACAATCATCCCGATCCAAAGATAATAAGGAGAACGAAAGAAGGTATCGGGACAAGGGGGACCCATTAGATAATCTATAAATAAAAGAGAGTATTCAACAGAGAGGGGGTCGGAAAATTAAAAGAATAAGAGGCTAAGGAAGAGTAATCAGAGAAGAAGGAAAAAGATCATTAGGTATGTATTCATTGTGTAAGACATTATTTAAAAGTTTCATTATCATGATTCATCTTCTATACTTAAAAAGATTATGAACTTGAGACTGTAATTTTATCAGATATTTGATTTGTAAATAAATGGTTAATTGAAATCTTTCTCATTAATTGATTTTAAAGAGGATTCTGTGTATCAAAATGTTAGTTAAAATCTTTCTATTTACTGTTTTTCATCAAATCATTGGTTGTTGATGTCAATGGGAATTTTGGCATAAACAATTTGGCGCTAGAAACATGGAATGGGTTAAAGGATTTATCCTACCTGTTCATGAAAAATGGATTTTTCTGTTATATATGTATTTCAAAAGTAAAGAAATTTAGTATAAAGAATTTGATAGTTCTATGCAACATTTTGGCTTAATTTAACTTTAGCTAACAAGTGATTTCTTTTGCATAATAACCTTTATGTGGTATGCAAAATGGAAATTGTATGTCATTGAAAAGAAAAAGTTTTAAGTTTGAATGGATCTGTTTAAATGTTTGATTTCCTATTATATGCATTTTATAAGATTCATGGTAGATGATACAAATTATTTTACTAAAAGTATAGATAGATTTTTAGAAGGTCAGAAAACTAGTCTCTGTCACTTTCTTTATTAAATAATCTGTTAAGAAATTATATGGATAACTTTTAAAAGATCATTAGAATCCAAGGGAAAAAAGAAATAATCAAGAAACAAAGAATCCAGAAGAAATATGTCTCAAGAAGCAGGCTCTGGAAATCAAGACAGTAACGACAAATAAAGTTACAGACAAAGGGAAGAAGAGAGTGAGCCAGAACAACAACAGAGTGATGTAGGAAATCATACACCTATTCATGAATTAACACCAAATACAATTATTCAAAATCAGTCGTCACATCATGAAAATTCACAAAATGAAGTAAATCATCTTCACAATCTGATGAAATAAATGAATGAAATAAGAAGAGAACAAAGGGCCAGTCATAATCGAATCGAATTATTAACCAGAGAAAATCAAGATTTGAAAAATGCGATTCAACGTGAGGAAAGACAAGCTGCAACAGGGTCACGAAGTCAAGAAGCAATTTCTGGAAGGCGTGCACCTAGAAATGAAAAGGAAAATCAAGATCAGTGAATGGTGTTAACAGGATCATCATCACGGGCTAGGAGGCAACGGGAAAATCAAGAAATTCAACGTGCACAACGGCAAAAATATATTGAAGCAAATGAAAGAATAGATAAAAGGATTAAAAAATAAAGAAGGGGGAAGAATAGAAGAGGTGCTGAAAGAAGCCAAGCGGACACCGCTGGCTCAACAGTTGACATGTGTTCCATTGCCAAGAGAATACAGTATCCCTATATTTGAATGTTATGATGGTACGAAGGACCCAACCTCACATTTAAAATATTATAATCGAGTGATGTCACGATGGGACGGACACGAAGCAATAATGTGCCGATGCTTCTCATCAAGTTTGAAAGGTTCAGCATTATTATGGTATGACAGATTACCAGAAAGTTCCATTTAATGTTATTCACAATTAGTGAGGAAATTTCTCGAAGCATACATGTACAACAAGCCCGTTGATTCGGGAGTGGACATATTATATTCCCTTACATCATGGCCAGAAGAAACGATTCGGTCATATACGACCCGATGGCATACAATTTGTCAAGCAATTGGAGATGTAGATTCAAGTACAACGATCAATCATTATAAGTGGGGAATCGCTGATCGGAGATGTCAACTTTTTATTGAAATTCATCGTATCAATCCCAAAACCGAGGGACAGCTCAGGGAAATAATAGAAACATGTGAAAGACTGCAAGATGTGCAAGAACAAGGTCCAAGAAGTAATTCACGAAATCAAAGAAACATGAAAATGACAAATTCAATCGAAGTATCACCAGAACAAAAAAAGAAATTCCCTCATAAATCTGAACCAAAGGAATCAAAGCGCCCACGGCAAGGGGATAACAAAAATTTTGTTCAGCGATTTCAAGAAAGAGTGTTCACAAATCGCAACATCTCATATTCTGAATTATTCGAAATCATAAAAAATAAACCATATTTTCAGTGGCCACCATCAAAAGGCAATCATCCTGAGTTCACACAACGTTCGAAAGATTATTGTGAGTACCACTATTATAAAGGGCACACAATAGATAATTGCAAGAATTTTATTATACTGGTACAAAAAATGATTGATGCAGGAGAGTTGAAAGAATTTATTCAAAGGCCCGAACCAATAGCAAGACCAGACAAAGGCAAAGCAGTGCATATCCCATATAACGAACACACCATTAATATGATATCATTTTCAGAAGAAAGAGATACAGATATGAACGCTGCAATCAATAAAAAGTTGTGCAAGAGGATTCGAGACCATGAAATTTTTAAAGTATCAGGAAAGATAATGGAAGCTTGGGAAGACTGGATGGAATCCCCTTTAACTTTCTCAGCACAGGAAGTAAATCAAGAAATTGAGATGCACAATGATCCTTTGGTTCTTACATTGCTAATGTCAGGATGGAACATTAGAAAAATTCTTTTGGATGGGGGCAGTTCTTTAAACGTGTTGTTTCATGACACATTTTGCAAAATGGGACTAAAAAAAGATCAGTTAATCCCGTCCCAATATGTTATTTATGGGTTCAATGGAATGGCTTCAAGACCTGAAGGAGATATTGATTTGCAAGTATCTGCTGGACCAATTAACATCTTGACAAGATTCAGCGTAGTAGATGCTCCATCCCGTACAATGCAATAATCGGGAGACGATGGGTACACCAGCTGAAAGGTGTAATTTCAACTTATCATCAATATTTGTGGTTTCCAACACCGCAAGGAGAAATGGAGATCAAGATGATGCGAAGTTTTGTATAATAACAGAGGTAAGAATGCATGAAGAACGGGAACAACAACAGCGGGAAAGGAAGAAAGACCGTAAAATCAAAGCAAAGGAAGAGGAGATAAATCAATACTTGAAAAGAAACATCGAACAAAAAGCAACAAATGAAATTAGGAGAAAAAAGTAAGAATCAAGAAAATTCAACAAGTCAGCAGTTCGAAGGATCCTCATAGCAATTAAAGGGAACTCCAACTTCGAGCGGGAATCCTAAACCAATTTTCATTTCTGTAGAAGAAACTAAAATTATAAATATTGGAACTTCAGAATGGCCTAAACAAGTGCGAATTGGAACATTGATGAAAGAAGACATGGAGCAAAGTTTAATCAAGCTACTTCGTGATTTTGTAGATATATTTGCATGGAAGATGGAAGACATGCCCGGGATAGTACAACATGAATTACAAATACGTCCCGATGCTATACCGTTTCGACAACGGATACGAAAGGTTGCACCGGAGTATCACGATCCAGTAGAAAAAGAATTAGCAAAGCTTTTAAATGCAGGATTCATTCGTGAAGTACGATATCCAACGTGGATTTCTAATATGGTGATCGTTCCAAAAAAGAACGGTGGAGTAAGAATCTGTATATACGTCACCAACTTAAATAAGGCATGTCCGAAAGATAGTTATCCACTTCCCAACATTGATCAGTTGGTAGATGTTGTAGAAGGCCATGAGGCATTATCTTTTATGGATGGTCAGTTGGGATACAACCAGATTGCACTTGCAGAAGCTGATCAAGAACACACATCATTCTTCACTCCACGGGGGTTGTATTGCTATACCAGGATTCCATTTGGATTAAGAAACGCGGGAGCAACATATCAACGACTGGTTGATGCAATATTGAAACCTTGGATCGGACAAATACTAGAAGTTTATGTAGATGATATGTTGGCAAAGAGCAAATTATCTATCAATCATCTACAAGACCTCACTGAAGTTTTTGGTACATTACGAAAATACAAGATGAAAGTTAATCCGGAGAAGTGTATTTTTGGTGTTACTTCGGGACGTTTTTTGGGTTACTTGGTTACAAAAAATGGAATTGAGGTTGATCCAGCAAAGATTCAAGCAATAATAGACATGCCGTCACCCAACAACATTAAAGTGTACAGAAATTAAATGGATGTTTGGCTGCTTTAAGCAGATTTATTGCCAGATCATCAGAACGGTGCAAACCCTTTTTTGATATACTCAAGAAGAAAAATAAATTTGATTGGAACGATCGATGTGAACAAGCTTTCCAAAACATAAAAAAATATCTGGCTACATTGCCAGCATTACAGAAACCGGAACCTGAAGAAATATTAACTTTGTACATAGCGGCAACGGAAGATGCAATTAGCGCAGTAATGGTACGTACTAATGAGAAAATAGAAAAACCAATATATTATATCATCAAAACCCTTAATTCAGCAGAAAGAAATTACACTAAAATCGAACAACTCATTTTATCATTGGTCTTTGCCATTCATAAGTTACGTACTTATTTTTTCACACATTATGTTCGTGTCCCGAGCAAGGCACCGTTACAATCAGTATTAAAGAATACAGGAAAAGTAGGAAGGATCGCAAAATGGAACGCCCATCTAGAACAATTCAATATCATTTATGAGTTGCAAACCGCACAAAAATCTCAAGTTTTAGCTGACTTCCTTGCGGATTTCCTGATTGAAGAAGAATATGAAATTCAAGGTCCGATAGGTGGAAAAAAAAGAAATTAACTTATTTAAAACTTTTTCACTAAAATTTTCATCACATTAATAATTTATTTTTTATCTATGTTAAAGGATTACCAGGATGCGAGGAAGAGGACCCACAAGATATTCTGAACTCAACAAATTCTCAAAGGTGGGAAGTCTTTGTTGATGTGTCCCGAAACAAGGAAGGAGCAGGAATTGGCATTGTGATTACTGCACCAATGGGAGGACGAATGACACATTCATTCCGTCTTGAGTTTGAAGAACATACAAACAACATAGTAGAATATGAAGCTGTGGTTCATGCTCTAAAACTCATTATCGAGCTAGGAATCAGCAATGTTCGACTCACAAGTGTTTCACAGTTGGTAATTCGACAAGTCGAATTAAAATATCAAACACTTGATGAAGATTTAGTACAATATAAAAACCATGTTCAAATCTTAGCAAATCAAATCCCAAACATTATTTTTCGGCATCTGTCCCGAGACAAAAATCGACATGCTGATGCACTGGCATTCATTTCCTCCATGGTAAACGATCCTAATATCATAGCAATAAAAGTTGGAAGAATATATGCACCATCTATCCAGATAAAAACACTTCATAACATAGAAGGAGATGTGATAGAAGAAATTAATGATCCCGCAATACAAAATGCCCCATCTATGCCTCAACAAGTAGATGATCAACCAAGTGAACCATATTGGAGGATTCCGATTCATTAATATCTACAAGATAACATATTGCCTTCAAATTCTAAAGAAGCAAGAAAAATTCAACTCAAATCGGATAATTACCATCTTCGGGATGGAATTTTGTATCGTAAATCATTCCTCGGGCCATTATTCCGATGCTTATCACAAAAGGAAGGAATACGGATACTCAAAGAAATACATTATGGAGATGCGGGAAACCACAGTGGAAGGCGTTCACTCGCATTAAAAGCTAAAACCCAAGGTTATTATTGGATATCCATGCTTAAGGACTAAGAAAACATGGTAAGAAGGTGTGAAGAATGTCAACGATTCGCAAAGGAAATCAAAGCACCTTCCACAGAGCTTAATTCTATGCTCAGTCCATGGCCATTTGCAAAATGGGGGGTAGATATTGTTGGTCCGTTAGTTGAAGGGACCAAAAAGAGAAAATATTTAATAGTGGCCACCGATTATTTTACCAAGTGGGTAGAAGCTAAAGCATTAGCTCGGATCAGAGACTCCGATGTGTTCACATTTTTATTTGAAAATATCATCTGCAGATTTGGGATTCCAGCAGCCTTAGTTTCTGATAATGGACAATAATTTCAAGGAAAGAACATTGATATGCTATTTGAAGCATATAACATTCATAAACACAAATCCACACCATTTTATCCCCAAAGTAATGGACAAGCTGAATCCACAAATAAAACAATTGCAACAAATTTGAAGAAAACATTGGATGGACATTACAAACAATGGTGTGAACAATTGCATAATACATTATGGGCGTATCGTACCACAAGAAAAGAGTCCACTGGAGAGTCACCATTCCTTCTTACCTACGGGACAGAAGCAGTTATACCGATAGAAGTCATTCTACCTACAAATAGAACAGAAGCATGGGAGAAAAATCTAAATTCAGATTTAATGTTACAAAAGTTAGATGATTTAGAAGAAAAAAGAGAAGTGGCACTCCAGAAAATGGAAAATTATCAAAGAAAGTTGGCACGCAATTACCACAAAAAGGTCAAGTCACGAAACTTTGTCCAAGGACAATATGTTTTACGACAAATCACAGAATACCATCGGGACAAAAGTGCAGGGAAATTCGCACCAACTTGGGATGGTCCGTACATAATACAAGCATCAGCGGGACAAGGATCATACTATCTTCGGAATATGCAAGGAGAAATCCTACAACATCCATGGAACGCACAATATTTAAAACTCTATTATCCATGATTAACAATACAGCTATGGTGGCCAATACAGGTATACAAATTTTTATTCAATACTTTATCTGATGATAACATTTTTTATGAAGTCATACTTAAAATAACAGTCAATTCCAGGAACACCTCATTCTGGAAAACGCTATGATTGGCGACATAATCAAAATTCAATTACTCTAGGAACACCTTATACTGGAAAACGCTACGATTGGCGACATAATCAAAATTCAATTACTCCAGGAACACCTTATTCTGGAAAACGCTACGATTGGCGACATAATCAAAATTCAAATCCAGGAACACCATATTCTGGAAAAACGCTTCGATTGGCGACACAATTATGATCCAATTACTCCAGGAACATCATATTCTGGAAAGTGCTTACGATTAGCGATACAATCGTAATATCAACAAAGAGGTAAATGTCCTTATAGAATTTTAATAATTAAGAAATTCTAATAAAGAATGAATACCTAATTTATGGTTATCATTTTCAAAGTACGTTCGGGACCAACCCTGTATCTTACCCCTGGCCCGGGTTTGTTTCGTATGTGTGGGATCTCGAATTACATGTTTTGAGGTATATATACTTCGATCCATTGTACTCATGAAACAATATAATTAAACTAAAGATTTCGTAAATGTCATCTCTTATGCAGGGACAATATTAAAAGCATATCCAAGCACAATAGAAGAAAATCGCAAAATGATGTTTCCAACTACAGTATGTCAAAATTCAAAATACAAAAGGATCGGGATACAAGAAAAGAATATCAAAAGATGAAGCTATGAGCATTAGAGCAAAGAACAAGTACAACTAGGTTTCGGAATTGGTGCGTCAAGAAGGTGGAGAAGGAACTACCGGGACGGTAGCGCGACCATTCAAAACAGAAGGATCGGATTGAGCACGATCCAAGGCAGCATTAAATGACATTGCAATTTTTGCATTGGCATCTTGTCTCACCCTGATTATATAAGCATGCCTGTAATCAATTTCTGATTGAAGATCTTTAATTTTTTGCTGATATTTTTCTACTTGATCTTTTTCAGCATTTAATTCCTTTAATAGCTCCTCAGATTTTGATTGCACTTTTATAATTTCCTGTTCACGAGCTTCGTGTTTCGAAGTTTCAGCATTCAAATGAGATTGCAAATCCCAAAGCTTTATTACACTTAGAGCTACGTTCTTTTCTGAAGTCTTCAACTCTTCAGTAATATTTGTTATTGTGTTATTTGCAACATTGAGTTCATCTCCTGCTATTGTTGCTCGTGCATTAGCTTCGTTGACCTTCTTTTCTAGCCTTGAAAACAAGAATAAGTATCAGATAAACCATATAATACCCTCAACAAAACAAGCCCATAACTCAAGCATATACCTCTAGATACATACTTAAACTCTGCTTCTTTAAGGGTTAAAGTTTCCAGAGCTTCCTGATATTTTGATTCAGCTCTATTACGTCTCCAAGTATTCAACTCAATACTATCGGACAACTGTGCTAATTTCCATTTAACCATTTCCATTTCCATATTTACTTCTCTTGCATGATTGTTCAACTGAGTCATCCTACGTTGGAACCTAAACAGGGATTCCAAGTCTCCCACTGATCCCATAAATGAATTTCAAAACTTCAAAAAAAATAACAAAAAAATGGTACGAACCTATAGAGGTACGAACCCAAAATAAGTACGAACTAAGGGGCAAGGAACGAACCTTGATTCTGACTTTGAAGCCTTTGATTTTGATCCTCAAAATTTTGAAGTTGTTGTTGTTGCTGTTGTTGTTGTTCTTGTTGTTGCTGTTGTTGTTGTTGAAGTTGTTGTTGAAGATAGTTGTTTTGCTGCTTGAGATTTTCAATTTCTTGATGCAAATCATCATTACCGCGCTTCACCCTCGCTGCTTCGTTCTTGAACATCAGCTCCATCATTGTGGCCCGAGCTTTATAAAACTTGTACGCATCGAATAGGCAATCGGTACCATATTTAAGATGAGCAAGAGCTTGCTGCGGAAAAGAATATGATGGACCTTCTGCAATAGTCAGAACTTCATTTAAAGAAGAAGGAAGATTAAGTGGGAACGATTGATCGTAACACTCGCTTTCGAACCAAGCGTCCCGAGCATCCCCTAGTGGAACATCACCAAATGAAGTCCGCAGCCTAGCCATTGAAGAACTATCAGATTTTAATGGATCGTGACATGCGGAAGTATTCAGAAATCCTTTAGAAAGAAACCACTGGAAAACTTCGTCTTCATCACCATCAAGAGTGATTCCTTCATTCACTTTAGAGAAGGACCTTTGACTAGAAGGTTCAGCGTCAGGCATGTCAACATCGGCTCTATCAGCATTAGTGGAAGAATGAACCAATGTCCCAATGGGTGCATTTGATTCATGAATGACTCCAGAAGCATTTTCATCCGCAAGGAGGCTCGGGACATTAGGGGCATCTGTAACTGAAGTACTAGGAGCTATGTTTTCAACATTCGCTTCTTCAGAAACTTCATTTCTCTTTTCTTCTACAACAACATCAACAACAACATTTTCTTTTTCAGTATTTTCTTCAACGGTAACAGCTTCATTCACTTCCTCAATATTTTCTTCTTCAACAGCAATATCATCTGCTTCTTCTTGATGTAATCCAGTAAAAGCTGTCATTGTACCACTACTTGAAGCGATTGGCTCTATGTCAAAGGTATAAGGAAGGGGAGAAAAGGAATCATAAAGGCCGGTAGGAGAAGCAGTAGTAGGAACAGCTTCAGAAATAGATTGAGTTATTGAAGGCTGGTCCGAAGAAATAATTGGCTCCCCCATGCTAACAGGAACAACATTGATGATGACGTGCTGTCCCGAAACTTCTGCTTGGACCGAACCTTCAACGTCCTGTCCCGCAGCTATGATAAAAGCGGAACTGCTATTCCCTTCAACAAAGCAATCTCTAATCTCCCCTTCTTCTACTTCAGAAGGGTACAACGGTCTTCTTGGTTTCTTTTTCTTCTTCTCAGGGAAAACCAATTTTCGTTTCCCCTTACCTTCAATAACTTCTTCCTCAACTCTTTCCCTACCTTCAACGATCTAAATACCAAGGCTTGGGCGAGGAGGAGGAACATCGGTTTGAAGTTCAGAATCGGGTTCAACCTGAAGCACAAACATTTGTCCCGTAAGAAAAAAATTCAATGGTAGTTCGGGACAATTCTAAAAGAAAGAAGAGTACGAACCTTATAATCAAACTTGAAGTCATCAAAATTTAACCGCCAAGGACAAAAGCTTGGGAAACGTCTACGAAGTCTTTGAATTTCATCTTTGGAGATGTTACCAAAAATCCAAGGGCCTTCAATTATAATTGGAGTGCGACCACTCATAGTCATGATCTTGACAAATTCTTTCTTTTGTGGGAAAAACAATTTTGGTATGTGGAATAAACTTGATTTTTGGATCGCCAACCTCATGTAATAAGGGAAATCCCGAAAGACACTTGCGAACAAGGCTAACGCTCCACTTCACAAAATTCATGTTACTAATACAATCTCCGTATGTAGTATGAAAATTTTCAACGGTATAACTGTCACGTTCTGTAGAATCTGGAACGTAGCAAGTAAGATTACTTCGCCCTTCACTTCGGAGGCTACACTCATCAAGGATACACCACCAATTTCCATTGTATTGAGTAATGGATCAAGCTAGTCCATGAGGAGAATCACCACGAGTTGCAAGAACTTCGAATTGGAAAGGATGTTCTTCTTCATATAATGGGAGGCGAAGTCCGGCCTCTAAAGCACCAACAGAAATTAATAAACTATGGGGAGAATAGTTAAAGCTTTGAATCGCTCCTAAAGTTAGTACGTCATTATTTTTGTCATAGAATGAGACTTTAAATTCCTCAAGAGCATGTCTTCTCTTAAAATCTTCAATATTCATCGACCGATAACTATAAGTGGCATGAGCCCGCTTATTTCTGGGGGAAGGATTAGCGGTTATAGAAGCATCAGGAGATGGGTTACGAACAGACCGAGACACATCATATCTAGTAGAAGGAACTCTTGAAGATCTTCCGGTTTCTTGGTGATCACCAGCAACATTGAGATTTCTGGAAGACATAACGTTTTATCTGAAAAGAAAATTTCAAAGGATCAATGTGTGAAGGAATCATCATAGATCATAAAGAAATAATCATAAAAATCAAAAACAATTATCAGTTCAATCATATCTGTTAAAAGCTAATCATGGTTAAATATTAAAGTAAGATACTGGAGGTTAAAATCCTCAACATACCTGGAGAAAGAAGATAAACAATTACTTGATCAAATGTAAAATAAATGTGATTGATGCTAAAAGCTCTTGAACAGTTGGGAAAACGAAAGTATTTGGAAATTTCAAGGAAGATAAAGAGCAGCAACTTTAAGAGGTAAAGACAGAAGTGGGAAAGACTGCATCGTATTTAAAGAAAGGAATAGAAACCGTCACAATTTGAAAAGATGTTAATCAAGGCAAAGATTTGATTTCCTCAAAAAAAGGTAACTGACACAAACGTGATAATAAGAAGTTATTGCCTGCGAAAAGTTCGCATAACGTGTGAAAAGAAGTAATGGTAAAGCGGAAGGTAATAATTGTTCTTCTACTTTTTTCAAATCCTTGGATGGACCGTTAAAAGTTTTTGAAAAAGAAGAAGAAGGGGGCAAGTTGTTGGGAAATAAAAGGAGGACGACACGTGTAAAACGATTAAAGAAGGAGTCAGTGATTCTAAGAAGAACGAGAAGCACATAATCAAAGCCGTATGAAAGGATCGAAAAAGGACATATGTGAAAGACTGAATAAATCCCTGCATGGTTGACACATGTGATCGGGACAAAGATGATTCTCACAGAACGAAGAGTACGTGTTAATCATACAAGGTAACGGACCAAAAAGTAAAAAGCATGATCTGTCAACCATACAATCATCCTGATCCAAAGATAATAAAGAGAACGAAAGAAGGTATCGGGACAAGGGGACCCATTAGATAATCTATAAATAGAAGAGAGTATTCAACAGAGAGGGGGTCGGAAAATTAAAAGAAGAAGAGGCTAAGGAAGAGTAATCAGAGAAGAAGGAAAAAGATCATTAGGTATGTATTCATTGTGTAAGACATTATTTAAAAGTTTCATTATCATGATTCATCTTCTATACTTAAAAAGATTATGAATTTGAGACTGTAATTTGATCAGATATTTGATTTGTAAATAAATGGTTAATGAGGATTCTGTGTATCAAAATATTAGTTAAAATCTTTCTATTTACTGTTTTTCATCAAATCATTGGTTGTTGATGTCAATAAAAATTTTGACATAAACAATCAGTATAAGTCGGACGAAAACAGATCAACGGCTTAATTAAAACAGTGGTGTTAATTTGTCGGTGAGCTTTACAATTTGTAATAAAATTCATTTAAATTATCCCTTTATGAGTTATGTTCTTTTTGTTACCTTATCTGTCTCATTCACTCATACTACTAATCCTTGTTTGTGTTATTTGTTTTGATTGGATGATCAGAAAAAACAAAACAACATAGGCTGAACATTTCATATTCTTGTGTGCTAGATTTTGGTACCAACGTGTCCGACTAGTGGGGGTATTAACACATCCACGTCTGATCTTCATTAAAAGTCTCACCTTTCCTTGCTTGGTCATTTATGCTATATATTTGGCTGATAATATTAATTTACCATAATTAGTTGATAATAGTACTTTGCTATACTTTGGATGAGAATGCGTCGATTTGGGTGACCGACCCAATAACTTTGATCCTGATTATATGCTAGTAATTTTGATTTGGGCTATTAACATTCGGTACCTAATAGATATCCAATATATTAATTTATTATCTAAAATTTTAAATATTAAAGGTTGATATCTTCACACGTCAAAAATTGTTAAATCAAACATTGTTAAATCAAACGGTTGATCAAATTATTCATTATATAAATAATTAAAATAATTATAACGGTATCAAGTCATTGTTAGCACGTGATTTTTTAAAAAAACATGTGATCAAATTAATTTAATCTTACGGTTATAAATAGATTGATCCAACTGCTACAATTCAAGTGTTATTAGAGTTCTTATGAGCGCCCCCCTTTCTTCTCTATTCTCGGTAATTTCAGTTTCATTCAGTCATTTCATCAAACAGTTTGTGAGCAATTGTGGTTGAATTTCCGGCAGGAGCTTGTTTGTTACTTTAATTGTCATACTCCTTCCATGCATTTTACATTCATTCATCCATTCAATAAACAAACACAACACCATCACCATCAGCAAAACAGAAGCAACTTCAACTTCATGGCTGTTCTCAGCATCACCTATCTTTTCTAGTGGCAACATCAAACATCGAAACCACACTGCAACCACCATCTCAAACCCCTTATATGGTCTTGAATTCCTTCAATCCATCTTTTATTCTCTCGATTTCATCTCTATCTCTTTTGCAATTTCAAATCTCATCACAGACCCATTCTCCGAATTAACAAACCATAACCCGCCTTCCACTTACGGCAGCAAGCCCACCTGTTCTTTGCATTCTCTGCCAAATTCAGTCACAACTGCGTATCAATTTGAATAAACCTATCACAGGAACCCTAGAGTCTATTTTTGTTCTTCACTGTTTCCATCGATCTAAAACTAAGCTTAAATTCATCTCTAATTTCTCATTGACTCTTCTTCTCAGGTTCGAGCAAACTCATGACTTCTCTTGAATTCAAAAGCCCTATCCCCGATTCAACTTCTCACTTCCATCCTTCCCTGAATTCAAACTAAGAAACCCCATCAACTCTATCTTAACATTAGGTTTACATTGAAGAGTAATACTAGTTCTATTATTTTCGTAAGAGAGTTGTACCGATGCTGGATGATTCGGGCTCATCTTCTTTGTTGTATCAGATGAAAAATGGGTAAAATGAAAAGAAATCAGGCTCATCTTGTTCTCATTGATCTAGTGATTTTTTCCCATCGATCCAGTGATATTAAGAAAGGGAGAAGGACATAACACGTGTGAATTCCCTCACTTTTTGTAACTGAGGTTAGGATACAATAAGTCATGGTTATCATTCATAACATTAATAATGTAATTTGAAGGCTCAGTTACAAAAAAATTTAATTTGGTTAGTCAACTGTTTGACTTAACAGTCTTTGACGTGTTAAGGTACCAACCCTTAATATTTAAAATCTTAGGTACCAAACAAATATGTTCGACATTTGCTAGGTATCAAAGATAAATAGACGTTTTTGATTTTAATAATAATAATCATCATTTTTCTTACATTAATAATAATAGTTTTTGATAATAATAATAATAATAATAGTAAAGGCCAATCTTCGGGTTGGACGGGCTAGGTGCCTCACACCTTCTTAGCCCGTATTTTGATTCCCGAACCTACTCTCTGAAAATTTGACCAGTACTTATATCGGGTCCCAACTCCACAAGCTGAGTGACAAGTTCATTTAATATTAATTATTCCAGGTGTATAACCATTTTTAGAAACTTGATAAATCTATTGGGTTTTTCTCGTAGATTTTGGCAGTATCTATACATTACAACGACTCGAGTTTCCGGTGTTACTACAAAACTTTTCATGAACGACCTTCTAGAAATTCAAATACGGTGGTTGTGTTGCAACAAACTGATATTGGAGTACATACATAGTTTCTGCAAATACGTAAACCTTTTTTTTGGTGTACTTAGGACCACGAACTATAGGTTAGCCATCTTTCAAGAAATTAAAAAAAAATTAATTGAAACTAGAAGAGATTAGTATAAGATTTAAGGTGCGGAGAATGTATAATTTAAAATGGGTAAAATAGTCAGTATTTATAGGGAATTTGAAAAAAGTCATTGGATCTAGCAATTGGGGCGACATAAGTTTGGTCGCACAACTCAACTTTCGCCGTTGAGCGATACAATTATCGTCATTTGTAGTACAATGGTAAATTTTTTAAATGATCACCGATAATCAATAACTTATCCCAGTTCGAAAAAATGGCAATGAGGATCAACATCAGATAGAATACTACGATTATATTGGCCCACCTATCCACAATTTGTATATCACAAGTTCCGTCTTCCATAAACAGATTCTGGACCAATTGAATGTTACCAGGGCGGTGAGTCGGTTTCCCCAAAAGCGTATGTGTGCCAGTAATCCAAAAATCCTCCCATAATTTTATCCTCTTACTATTACCAAATTTTCATTATCATATTGTTGAATATTTTTAAATCCACTTAGGATCCCTGTCCAAAGCCAATGGTCAATCCAAAAATCCTCCCATAATTTTATCCTCTTACTATTACCAAATTTTCATTATCAATATTGTTGAATATTTTTAAATCCATTTAGGATCCCTGTCCAAAGCCAATGGTCATATTTTTGGGTTTAGCACTGATACTAGGAAAGTTAGGTTACTTGGGTTCATTTTGGGGTTATTTAACCGTTGGTATCTGATAAATAATCAGCACCTAGAAATGGTATCTAACATTTAAAAAATTAAAGGATGATATTTAGACCGTCAGTCGACTGTCAAAGTCAAATTTTAACCAAATATTTTTTTATTTCTTAATTATTTTTTATTAACAGTTAAAAGACTTAAATATTATAAATTTTTATATTTTTATATTATTATTTTACTATTTATAAAAAATGATTTATAAATTATTTTTATAAAATAAAAAATAAAAAGAAGTAGACTTAGTTTATTTTATTTAATAGGTAATAGTGAAAAGGCTTAACTATTATAATTTTTTTTATTAATATAAAAAATAATTTATAATTATTTTTATTTTGTAATTATTTTTATTATAAACAATAAAAATAATTACATTTAACTTATCTTTTCAATAGTTAATAGTTAAAAGACATAAGTATTATAAATTATTTTTAATTATAAAATAAAAAAATAAAATAATTAGATTTAACTTATTTTTTTAATAGTCAATAGTTAAAAAGACTTAAGTGTTATAAATTATTTTCTTAATTATTTTTATATAATAATTATTTTTATTATAAAATAAAAAAATAAAAATAATTAGACTTAACTTACTTTTTAACCATTAGTAAAAAAATATAATTAAGAAATAGAAAAACAAAAAATTATTTGGTCAAAGTCTGACGTTGACAGTCAACTGACGGTTCAAGTACCATCCCTTAATTTTTTTAAATGTTGGATACCATTTCTAGGTGTTGGTCATTTACCGGGTACCAACGGTTAAATAGCCTTTCACTTTGTTTAGCTTTTATAATTTCATACCAAAGAGAATTAGGTTTAGTGGAAAATCACCAGCCAATCTTAGAAAGCATAACATTGTTGAACAAACCCATATTCATGAAGCCCAAACCTCTTAGGTTTTTAGGCTTGCAAATAGAGTCTCAAAACTTTAAATAGATAGCTTTTGGGTTTTTTCTGGTCTTTCACACAGAAAATATTCCTTTGAACTATATTCAAGACAACTCGATCCTTTTCAGGAATTTTGAATCTGTTCATCTCAAATATTGTTGCACCGCAAGTAACTACCTTAATCAGGGTTGATTTTCCTATAGTAGTCGGTGACTTCTCTTTCCAGCCAACCAACTTATTTTTGAGTTTATGCACACTAGGTCTATATGCCTTGATTTTCCCTTTGTTATTAAAAAATGAGATTCTAAATAGATGATATTAATGTCAAATAGCTTAACACCCAGAATCTTGCTGATGCTATCTCTAGTAATTGGGTTAGTCTTATTACTGAACAAAACATTAGGTTTAGAAAAATTTGTCAATTTTCTAGAAAAAAGGCTGAACTTATAAAAATAAAAAAGTAAAAGTCAAATTTTAGCTTTTAAGCTCATTAGCGTTAAAGAAAACCATACAATCATCTGCTAGAAACAAATGGTTGATGGGTGGAGCATTTCTACAAACTTTTAAACCAAATCAAATCTGTAGTCTTAGCATTAGATATAGTCCTAAAAAGAGTTTCCATGCACAAAAGAAAAAGGTAAAGGGATAGTGAGTCCCCTTTTCTAAGACCTCTAGATGGTTTAAACAACTCTCCAGGAACCATGTTAACAAGCACAAGAAGATTAGAAGTAGAAATACACTAAGCGATAAGATTGCACCAAACCTTGGAAAAACTTATTTTAGACATAACAACAATAAGGAAGGGCTACTCAACTCTGTCAAAAACTTTGCCTGTATCTAATTTTTTAGACCCATACCATCACAATTGGTTTTTTTACTTTTTTAGACCCATAACATCACAATTGGTTTTTCTACTTCTCGTATTGTGGATTAGCTCATGATCTATAACAATATTTTCATATATGTTTTTCCTAGGAATGAAATCATATTGGAAAGGAGAAATAATTATGGATGATATAGGTTTCATCCTATTGTCAAACAACCTGGATATGATCTTACAAGTGGTGTTGCGTAAGTAAATGTGCATGTAATTGTGGATAAAAATTAGCCGTCTTTGGCATTCTGTAACCATAGGTTCATTAACCACAGATATATGTCTGAGTGTAATAAGGTCCGATAAGCATCACTGCAGAAAAATATGATTTTAAGAGACTATAACAACCATCCTCGTAGCATTGTATCACTGGAGAGATTGTCTTCGGGATGTCTATAAATATGGCATTTAACCTTCATGTTAAGGGTCTCTGGCCTAGAGCCTTTTATGAGTCAACCATCTTTCATAGTCCTTCTGTATTAATATGTGTTTTAACTTAGTAGTAGGTTTATTTCTACTTGGGTTTGGTTATGTTGTTAGATTTTTAGCAATCACATTTCGGTTGACACAAGAGGACGTCAAATTTCACTAAATCAAAAGTCATGCAGGGACCTTTTCAAGGTTATTAAGAGGAATAAATGCTTCATGATGTGTGTTGGGAAATAAAAGAAGGGCGACACGTGTAAAACGATTAACGAAGGAGGCAGTGAAATTAAGAAGAATGAGAAGCACACAATCAAAGCTGTATCGAAGGATCGAAAAAGGACAGATGTGAAAGACTGAGTAAATCTCTGCCATCGACACCTAAGATCGGGAAAGTAACATCACACTGATCGAAACAGATAGCATTAAATGCATAACGAACGGGAAAGTAAGAATAATAATAAACGTGGAACGGGAAAGTAGGAGTAATGATGAACGTGGAGCGGGAAAATAGGAGTAATGATGAACGTGGAGCGGGAAAGTAAGACGATAATTACTTTTATCATACGTTTGACACGTATGATCGGGACAAAGCTGATTCTCAAGGAACGAAGAACACGTGTTAATCATACAAGGTAACGGACCAAAAAGCAAAAGGCATGACCTGTCAATCGTATAATCATCCCGATCCAAAGATAATAAGGAGAACGAAAGAGGGTATCGGGACAAGAGGGACCCACTAAATAAATCTATAAATAGTAGAGAGCATTCAACAAAGAAGGGGTCGGAAAATTGAAGTGAAGAAAGACTAAGGAAGATTAATCAGAGTAAAAGGAAGAATTTCATTAGGTATGTATACATTGTCTAAGATTAAATTGATAGGTTCGACTATCATGATTCATTTTCTTGATTTAAAAGATTATGGATTTGTAACTATAATTTGATCAGATTTATGATCTGTAAATGAATGGATTATTAAGATTTTTCTCAAATCATTGGTTTAAAAGAGGATTTTATGTATCAAATTGTAAGTTAAAATCTTTATGTTTACTGTTTTTTCATCAAATTATTGGTTGTTAATGTCAACGAGAATTTTGGCATAAACAATTTGGCGCTAGAAACAGGGAATGGGTTAAAGGATTTATCCTACCTGTTCATGAAAAATGGAAATGGTATCTCATTGAAAAGAAAAACTTTTAAGTTTGAATGAATTTGTTAAAATGTTTGATTTTCTATTTTTTACGATTTAAAAGATTTATCGTAAAAAATACAAATTATTTAACTAAAAGTATAGACATATTTTTAGAAAATCATAAAACTAGTTTCTGTCACTTTCTTTATTAAATAATCTGTTGAGAGATTATTTGGCTAACTTTTAGAAGTTCATTAGAATTCAAGAGAAGAAAGCAAATAATCAACAAATCCAGAAGAAACATGTCTCAAGAAGCAGGCTCTGGGAACCAAGACAATGACGATAGACAAAGTTACAGACAAAGGGAAGTTAAGAGTGAGCCAGAACAACAACAGAGTGATGTAGGAAATCATTCACCTGTCCATGAATTAACACCAAATACCATAACTCCAAATCAGCCGTCACATCATGAGAATTCAAGAAATGATGTAAATTATCTTCAAAATCTGATGAGAGAAATGAATGAAATAAGAAGAGAACAGAGGGCCAGTCATGATAAAATTGAATTATTAACCAGAGAAAATCAAGCCTTAAAAAATGCAATTCAACGTGAGCAAAGACAGGATGTAACCGGATCACAAAGTCAAGAAACAATTTCTGGAAGGCGTGCACCCAGAAATGGAAGGGAAAATCAGATCAAAGAATGAAGTTAGTAGGATCATCATGACGAGCAAGAAGGCAAAGGGAAAATCAAGAAATTCAACGTGTACAATGGCAAAAATGTATGGAAGCGATGGAGCAAATGAAAGAAGAGATAAAAGGATTAAAAAATAAAGAAGGGGGAAGAATAGAAGAGGTGTTGAAAGAGGCCAGGCGCACACCGCTGGCTCAGCGGTTGACATGTGTTCCATTGCCAAGAGAATACAATATCCCTGTATTTGAATGTTATGATGGTACGAAGGACCCGACCTCACATTTAAAGTATTATAACCGAGTGATGTCACGATGGGACGGACATGAAGCAATAATGTGCCGATGTTTTCCTTCAAGTTTAACAGGTTCAGCATTGTTATGGTATGATAGATTGCCAGAGAGTTCCATTGAATGCTATTCACAATTAGTGAGGAAATTTCTTGAAGCTTACATGTACAACAAGCCCGTTGATTCGGGAATAGACAGATTATATTCCCTCATATCGTGGCCAGAAGAAACGATCCGGTCTTATACAGCCCGATAGCATACGGTTTGTCAAGCAATTGGAGATGTTGACTCAAGTATAGCGATAAATCATTACAAGTAGGGAATTGCTGACCGTAAATGTCAGCTTTTTATTGAAATCCATCGTAACAATCGCAAGACTGAGGGACAGCTTAGAGAGATAATAGAAACATGTGTAAGATTGCAAGATGTGCAGGAATAAGGTCCGAGAAGTAATTCACGAAATCAAGGAAACATGAAAAGGAAAAATTCAATTGAAGTATCACCAGAACAAAAAAAGAAATTTCCTCACAAATCAGAACCAATGGAATCAAAGCGCCCACGGCAAGGGGATAATAAAAAATTTGTGCAGCGATTTCAAGAAAGAGTGTTCACAAAACTCAATATCAAATATTCTGAATTATTCGAAATCATAAAAACTACACCAAATTTTCAATGGCCATCATCAAAAGGCAATCAACCAAAGTTCACACAACGTTCAAAAGATTATTGTGAGTACCACTGTTATAAAGGGCACACAACAGATAATTGCAGGAATTTTATTATGCTGGTACAAAGAATGATAGATGCAGGAGAGTTGAAAGATTATATTCAAAGGACCGAACCAATAGCAAGATCCGACAAAGGCAAAGCAGTGCATATTCCATATAGCGAACACACCATTAATATGATATCATTCTCAGAAAAAAGAGATACAGATATGAACGCTGCAATTAGTAAAAAGTTGTGTAAAAGGATTCGAGATCATGAATTTTTTAAGGTATCGGGAAGGATAGCGGAAGCTTGGGAAGACTGGATGGCATCCCCTTTAACTTTCTCAGCACGGGAAGTAAATCAAGAAATTGAGATGCACAATGATCCCTTGGTCCTTACATTGCCAATATCAGGATGGAACGTTAGAAAAATTCTTAAGCATGGGGGCAGTTCCTTGAATGTATTGTTTCATGACACATTTTGCAAAAAGGGACTCGCAAGAGATCAATTAGTCCCATCCCGATATGTTATTTATGGATTCAATGGAATGGCCTCAAGACCAGAAGGAGATATAGATTTGCAAGTATCAGTTGGACCGATTAGCATCTCAACAAGATTCAGTGTAGTAGATGCTCCATCTCCGTACAATGCAATAATCGGGAGACGATGGGTACACCAGTTGAAAGGTGTAATTTCCACTTATCATCAATATTTGCGATTTCCGACACCGCAAGGAGAAATGGAGATCAAGATGATACGAAGTTTTGTATAATGGCGGAGGTAAGAATGCATGAAGAGCGGGAACAGCAATAGCGTGAGAGGAAGAAAAACCGTAAGATCGAAGCAAAGGATGAGGAGATAAATCAATACTTGAAAAGAAACACCGAACAAAAATCAACAAATGAGCTAGGAGAAAGCAGTAAGAGTCAAGAAAATTCAACAAGTCAGCAGTTTGAAGGACCCTCATAGCAATTAAAGGGAACTCCAACTTCGATCGGGAATCCAAAACCAATTTTCACTTCTGTAGAAGAAACTAAAATCATAAATATTGGAACTTCAGAATGTCCTAAACAAGTGCGAATTGGAACATTGATGAAAGAAGACATGGAACAGAGTTTAAAATCAAGTTACTTCGTGATTTTGTAGACATATTTGCATGGAAGATGGAGGATATGCCCGGGATAGATCCGAGTATTGTACAACATGAATTACAAATACGTCCCGATGCAATACCATTTCTACAACAGATACGAAAGGTTGCAACGGAGTATCACGATCCAGTAGAAAAAGAATTAGCAAAGCTTCTAAGTGCAGGATTCATTCGAGAAGTGCAATATCCAACGTGGATTTCTAATATGGTGATCGTTCCAAAAAAAAACGATGGAGTAAGAATCTGTATAGACTTCACCAACTTAAATAAAGCATGTCCAAAAGATAGTTATCCACTTCCCAACATTGATCAGTAGGTAGATGCTGTAGAAGGCCATGAGGCATTATCTTTTATGGATGGCCAGTCGGGATACAACCAGATTGCACTTGATGAAGCAGATCAAGAACACACAGCGTTCTTCACTCCCCGTGGGTTGTATTGCTATACCAGGATGCCGTTTGGATTACGAAATGTGGGAGCGACATATCAACGATTGGTTGATGCAATTTTTAAACCTTGGATCGGACAAATATTAGAAGTTTATGTGGATGATATGTTGGTAAAAAGCAAATTATCTATCGACCATCTACAAGACCTCGCTGAAATTTTTGGTGCATTACGAAAATACAAGATGAAAGTTAATCCGGAGAAGTGTACTTTTGGTGTTACTTTCGGACGTTTCTTGGGTTACTTGGTTACAAAAAATGGAATTGAAGTTGATCCAGCAAAGATTCAAGCAATAACAGATATGTCATCACCCAACAGTATTAAAAGTGTACAGAAATTAAATAGATGTTTGGCTGCTTTAAGCAGATTTATTGCCAGGTCATCAGAATGGTGCAAACCCTTCTTTGATATACTCAAGAAGAAAAATAAATTTGAATGGAACGATCGATGTGAAAAATCTTTCCAAAACATAAAAAAACATCTAGCTACATTGCCAGCATTACAGAAACCGGAACCTGAAGAGATATTAACTTTGTATACAGCAGCAACGGAAGATGCAATCAGCACAGTGATGGTACGTACTAATGAGAAAATAGAAAAACCGATATATTATATTAGCAAAACCCTTAATTCGGCAGAAAGAAATTATACTAAAATCGAACAACTCATCTTATCATTGGTCTTTGCCACTCAAAAGTTACGTACTTATTTTCTCACACATTATGTTCGTGTCCCGAGCAAGGCACCGTTACAATGAGTATTAAAAAATACAGGAAAAGTGGGAAGGATCGCCAAATGGAACGCCCAGCTAGAACAATTCAACATCATTTATGAGTTGCAAACCGCACAAAAATCTCAAGTTTTAGGTGACTTCCTTGCAGATTTCCCGATTGAAGAAGAATATGAAATCCAAGGTCCGAAGCTGGGAAAAAAGAAGTTAACTTATTTAAAAACTTTTTTATTAAAATTTTTATCACATTAATTATTTATTTTTTATCTATGATTAAAGGATTACCAGGATGCGAGGAAGAGGACCCACAAGATATTCTGAACTCAACAAACTCTCAAAGGTGGAAAGTCTTTGTTGATGGGTCCCGAAACAAAGAAGGAGCAGGAATTGGCATTGTGATTACTACACCAGTGGGAGGGCGAATGACATTCATTTCGTCTTGAATTTGAAGAACATACAAACAACATAGTAGAATACGACGGACCCTCTGCAACAGTCAGAACTTCATTTGAAGAAGAAGGAAGACTGAGTGAGTACGATTGATCGAAATACTGGCTTTCGAACCAAGCGTCCCGAGTATTATCCAGTGGAGCAGCACCGAATGAAGTCTGCAGCCTAGCCTTTGAAGAACTATCGGATTTTGGTGGATCGTGCTGAACGGAAGTATTCAGAAACCCTTTAGAAATAAACCACTGAAAGGCTTCGTCTTCTTCACCTGCAAGAGTGATTCCCTCATCCTCTTCAGAGAAGGGCCATTGAATGGAAGGTTCAGCATCCGGCATGTCATCATCGCTACCATCAGCATGAGCGGCAGATTGAACTAATGTCCCGATGGGGGCATTTGATGTATGAATGACTCCAGGAGCATTTTCATCCCCAAGGGGGCTCGGGATATTAGGAACAACTGTAGCTGAAGCGCTAGGAACTATGATTTCAACATTTGCTTCTTCAGAAATCTCATTTCTCTGTTCTTCCACAACAACATCAACAACAACATTTTCTTTTTCAATATTTTCTTCAACGGTAACAGCTTCGTTCACTTCTTCCATATTTTCTTCTTCAATAGCAATATCATCTGCTTCTTCTTGAGGTAATCTAGTAAAAACTGTTATTGTACCACTACATGGAGCAATTGGCTCTATGTCAAAGTTAAAAGGAAGGGGAGAAAAGGAATCATAGATGACGGTGGAAGCAGTGGCGGTAGGAACAGTTTCAGAAATGGATTGGATTATTGAAGGCTGTTCCGAAGAAAGAATTGGTTCCCCCATGCTAACAGGAACAACATTAACGATAACGTGCTGTCCCGACACTTCTGTTCGGACCGAACCTTCAACGGCCTGTCCCGTAGCAGTGATAAGAGCGGAACTGATGTTCCCCTCAACAAAGTAATCTCTAATTTCCCCTTCCTCTACTTCGGAAGGGTACATTGGTCTTCTCAATTTTTTCTTCTTCTTTTCTTCAGGGAAAACTAATTTTCTTTTTCCCTTACCTTCAATAACTTCTTCCTCAACTCTTTGCCTACCTTCAACGATTTGAATACCAAGACTTGGGCGAGGAGAAGGAGGAGGAACATCGTTGTGAAGTTCAGAGTCGGGTTCAACCTGAAACACAAACATTTGTCCCGTAAGAAAAAATTCAATGGTAGTTCGGGACAATATTGAAATAAAGAATAATACGAACCTTATAATCAAACTTATAGTCCTCAAAATTTAACCGCCAAGGACAATAGATTGGGAAACGATTACGAAGTCCTTGAATTTCATCTTTGGAGATGTTACCGTAAATCCAAGGACCTTCAATTACAATTGGAGTGTGATACCACTTATAGTCATGATCCTGACGAATTCTTTCTTTTGTGGGAAAATCAAGTTTGGTATGGGGAACATATTTGATTTTGGGATCGTCGACTTCATATAATAAGGGAAATCCCGAAAGACACTTGCGAACGGGGCTAACGCTCCACTTTACATAATTCTTCTTGGTAATACAATCTCCATATGTATTATGAAAATTTTCAACGGTATAACTGCTACGTTCTGTAAAATCTGGAACGTAGCAAGTAAGCTTAGTCCGCCCTTCGCTTCGGAGACTACACTCATCAAGGATACGCCACCAATTTCCATTGTATTGAGTAATGGATCGATCAAGTCCATGAGGAGAATCACCACGAGTTGCAAGGACTTCATATTGAAAAGGATTTTCTTCTTCGTATAATGGGATACGAAGTCCGACCTCTAATGCACCAGCAGAAATTAATAAACTATTGAGAGAATAGTTAAAGCTTTGCATCGCTCCTAAAGTTAATACAGCAGTATTTCTGTCATAGAACGAGACTTTAAATCCTTCAAGATCATGTCTTCTCTTAAAAACCTCAATGTTCATTGACCGGTAACTATAAGTCGCATGAGACCGCTTATTTCTGGGGACAGGATTAGCGGCTGTAGAAGCCTCAGGAGATGGATTACGAGCAGGCCGAGACACGGCATATCTAGAAGAAGGAACTCTTGAAGATCTTCCAGATTCTTGGTGATCACCAGCATCATTGGGATTTCTGGAAGACATGATGTTTTATCTGAAAAGAGAGTTTCAAAGGATAAATATATGAAGGAATCGGTTCAATCATATCTGTTAAAAGCTAATCATGATTAAATATTAAAGTAAGATACTGAAGGTAAAAAAATCCTCAACATACCTGGAGAAAGAAGATAAACAATTACTTGATCAAAGGTAAAATAAATGTGATTGATGCTAAAAGCTCCTGAACAGTTGGGAGAACGAAAGTATTTGAAAATTTCAAGGAAGATAAAGAGCAGCAACTTTAAGAGGTAAAAACAGAAGTGGAAAAGACTGCATCGTATTTAAAGCGAAGAATAGAAACCGTCACAATTTGAAAAGGCATTCATCAAGGCAAAGATTTGATTTCCTCGAAAAAAGGGTAACTGACACAAACGTGATAATAGAAGTTACTGCTTCCGAAAAGTTCGCATAACGTGTGAAAAGAAGTAATGGTAAAACAGAAGGTAATAATTGTTCTTCTATTTTTTTCAAAACCTTGGATCGACCGTTAAAAGTTTTTGAAAAAAGAAGAAGAAGGGGGCAAGTTGTTGGGAAATAAAAGAAGGGCGACACGTGTAAAACGATTAACGAAGGAGACAGTGAAATTAAGAAGAATGAGAAGCACACAATCAAAGCCGTATCGAAGGATCGAAAAAGAACAGATGTGAAAGACTGAGTAAATCTCTGCATGATCGACACCTAAGATCGGGAAAGTAACATCACACTGATCGAAACAGATAGCATTAAATGCATAATGAACGGGAAAGTAAGAATAATAATAAACGTGGAACGGGAAAGTAGGAGTAATGATGAACGTGGAGCGGGAAAGTAGGAGTAATGATGAACGTGGAGCGGGAAAGTAAGACGATAATTACTTTTATCATAGTTTAACTCGTATGATCGGGACAAAGCTGATTCTCAAGGAACGAAGAACACGTGTTAATCACACACGGTAACGGACCAAAAAGCAAAAGGCATGACCTGTCAATCGTATAATCATCCTGATCCAAAGATAATAAGGAGAACGAAAGAGGGTATCGGGACAAGAGGGACCCACTAAATAAATCTATAAATAGTAGAGAGCATTCAACAGAGAAGGGGTCGAAAAATTGAAGTGAAGAAAGACTAAGGAAGATTAATCAGAGTAAAAGGAAGAAGTTCATTAGGTATGTATACATTGTCTAAGATTAAATTGATAGGTTCGACTATCATGATTCATTTTCTTGATTTAAAAGATTATGGATTTGTAACTATAATTTGATCAGATTTATGATCTGTAAATGAATGGATTATTAAGATTTTTCTCAAATCATTGGTTTAAGAGAGAATTCTATGTATCAAATTGTAAGTAAAAATTTTATGTTTACTGTTTTTTCATCAAATTATTGGTTGTTAATGTCAACGGGAATTTTAGCATAAACAGTGTGCTAACTTAGCAGCGTGAAGTTGAATTCTTTCTAGGAAGTCTGCCAGTAAAAATCCAATTAAAAAGTCTAGTGTTCATAATTTCTTGAGCACTAAACTGGCCTTATTCATTCAATAGATTCATAAGTTTCATGTTTCGTTTGAAACATATACTATCATTAAGCACTCGCATGGAGATGAAGAAAGTTTAAAAAAGAAAATTAGGAACAACTCGACAAGTGTGGATGCCAGTAGTGTACAAGAACCCACTTTTCAGCAACAGTTTGCAGCAGAGTGAGTAACCGGAACAAAACTAGACGTCATCCTCACTCGATTTAATTATGTCGTCGCGTTCGTCATAACCCAAAAAGCCTTTATAGACATACAAACCACCGCCGTTTGAGTTTTAACAGATGTCATATCAGGCATACCACAATTGGAAAACCCGAATACAAACCCACAATTCACGTACAACATCCAGGCGGAGCATTGTGAATAACCAATTACTGGACATATGGTCGGATCCGAAGGGTATCTCATCAATGAAAAAAAGAAGAAGTCCCGAAGCAAATACAACAACACACGCAGCTTTAATCTCTTCATGTAAGAAAATTGCTCAATGGATTACCAGCAACCGCTAAACCAGCAATACAATGTTGATTTCAAATTGTTAGAACTACTCGGTTGAACCCACAAGTGTTGGTATGTTAAGCTTGTTATAAATGTTAGATGGCCAAAACTGTATCTTGATTTAAGTCTAATAAAACCAGTCCCCAACTAGGATTATATTTAGGTAATTGAATCTCAGAATTCACCGAATACCCTTGAAGACTAAAGACATCAACTAAAACTTTATCAATAAAGTTAAGTAAATACTGACTATCCTATTCGACTCGTCGTTTTCCACCTTTTTATCTTCTGAGACATATGTTGTCGACTTTAGCAATTCATGAGATACAAAGAATAAGTTTTGATTTCAAGCTTGTTCTTGACTAATCTCGAAACTAGAACTCAAGCAATGGATGTTCAAAGGACTTATCGCATTTAAGGTTGAGAACGAATCTAATTGTTCAATAATTTATGTTTGGGCTTCTGATATTCCAAATTTCCTAGAATACGTATGACGAACTGGAAATTTACACCTCCATCGGCTCGGGATCCAATTCCAACAGTCAAACACAAACCTCTCATCACGTAATTATGATGGAACAAGGTTAAAAATAAAAAAAAACTTTTAACAAATAAAATACAAAATGTTTAAGTGAAGCATGAGCATGACCGACAACAATAATATATATAAAAAAATATGTGCATAATTAATTCAAACTTCAAAGTCTATACAAGGATGTTGTAGCATAATTATTGGTAAACAAGAACTTTCAAAAAAAATTGTAAAATGTAACTTCCTCAGACTTAAAAGGCTATATGGTAAAATACAAGGATAGGTATGCAGTTTAGTCCAAAATCTAAATGCAAGAGAGATATTCGTAATACACAAGTTAACAAGATAACTCCCAATAGAACTTTACATAGAAGTGTTTCGAAACAAGAAATTCATCTTCCGAATAAAACTAAACAAAACACAACCCCATTTTACATCCCATGATATATATACAAGGACAACAACATATAACGATATTGTGTCCATAATTCCACTGCCATAAGCTTTTCCAACTTACTGTACCAAGCTAGCTTCGATCTCTGTGAGAAAACTTAACAAAATAAGATGAGCCACAACCAGTAGGGGACACAACAGTAGTAGAGTGCGAGGAGATATACAAATAAAATTATAATAGATAAAAGCAAAAATATAGCATCAAACTAGAATCTGAATTTCGTAAATAAATGTAAAGTATTTGTTTTCAAATATTCATAAGATAATATTCATTTAAATTCAGATAAATTATTTTACTTTTCGTATGACCAGCGCCAATGTTAGAGTAGCCGGATACCATCCACTGTTATTAAATAAACGATCTTTCGGATAACCACCATAGTGGGAGGCCAATTAAGGCCTGAAAGTCATAAAGTAAAGTCCACTAGTTTCCAAATCAAATTAGTTGTCATCAAGGAAGCATCCACGAACCAAGTTACAGAAACCTCACGAATCCATAACTAAAATCTTACAAAAAAAAAAAAAAAAAACATTGACAACAATCGCATCATACTTAAGAATCAATTAACTAAAAGCTTAAAATATAATACCATTCTTGTTTCTAAATCCAAAAACTTACTCCTTCGTCAGTTGATTGTAAAGTTACAAGAGAAAATTAAAATTATAAGATAACCGAAAAGGAATGTAACTTATCATAATAGATCACACTAATCTTACACTCGGTTTACATTTCATTTGTAATAAACAGACTAAGTGTGCGAGTCACACATGCTAGAATTGTGTACGTTAGCCATTAAAGCTAGTGTACGTTAGAGCTAGGACTGAAGTTAGAACTCTTGTATAAGTATCAAGTTCTGTATCAGATTCACTTTATGCATAATGAATCAATTCTGCTTTATCAAGAACATCTGATCACAAACCCATTCTTGATCTTTAATCAAGAATCATAATATTCAACCATGGTATCAGAGCTAGCAAGCTCCTAATTGTTCTTCAAATCAATTTCTTGTTTTCTTTCTTCTGACAAATGATCTGTGATTTTTCCCAATCAATGGAAAATCCAACATCAAATACAATCTGTAAAGTACCACTGAATCAATTAACAAGTCTTGTTCCTCTCAAATTGAAGGAAGACAACTATCTTACCTGGAAGAATTTGATGTTGCCAGTAATCAGAAAATACAAGCTCATGAAATACCTAGATGGATCTCATCAATGTCCTGAACAATACACAAATACAAGAAATCAAAGCAATAATGTAGAAAATCCAAACCATTTGGACTGGGTAGATGAAGATTCAACAATTATGTTATGGATAAACATCACAATATCTGAATCTGTGATACCCTACTTTGCAGCTTCAATTACTTCTCACAAGTTATGGAAAAACATTGAAGAAAGGTTTGCAAGATCCTCATCAACTCACTCCATTCATTTGCGCACAAAGTTACTCTCTGTTAAACAAGGTAACAAATCAATTTCTGCTCTTATGGATGAAATTAAAACATTATCTGATCAGCTTGCAGCAACTGGAGAACTAATCTCTGACAAAGAGTTAGTAGTTATTAGCCTATCTGCTTTGCACAATGATTACATCCCATTCTCTACATCCATGAGACACAGATACCCTCCAATAACATTCATAGAACTTCACAATAATCTACTCAATGAGGAATCTGTAATAGCTCAAAGAAACACAGAAATCATATCAAATACTACAAGTCAGGCATTCAGTGCACAATACAATTTTACAAGAAATCAATCAAGAGACAACAATTACAGGTCCAGAGACTACAATAATTTTAGAAGTCAGACAATGTATCCACAACAGAATGAAAGATTCAGTAATAGCTCTTATCAGAAAAGATTCCAAAACTTTATAAGTAGAGGCTCAAATTCAAGAAACATGCACAATGGACCAAGATATTCACAAGAATCAAGAAATCAATTGTATCAAAAAGTTGTATGTCAGATTTGTGAGAAATCTGGACATAGTGCCATAGATTGCAGAAATAGATTGAATTTTACACAGAACAGTGCAACAACACCAGCAAGAATGTCTGTAATGCTTGCCTCTGCAAATATCATGGGGGAAAATCCCTGGTATGCTGATAGTGGTGCAACAAGTCATATTACTCCAGATAAATCTGAGCTGCAGGCTTCAACAAGCTACCTTGGATCTGATAAAGTTAAGACTGCCAATGGGGAAGGTATGTCTATCACTCACTTTGGCTCATCACTCAAATATACACCAGGACACATTCTTAAGATGCACAATATTCTTTTGGTACCACAAACAACACAAAATCTTCTTTCTGTCCACAAGTTCACAGAAGATAACAAATGCTCTATAACATTCAATTCATCTGGTTATTCTGTGAAGGACTTACTCACTGGGAAGACAATATTGGAAGGCCCACAAAGTAATGGATTATATCCAATCTACCTAAAAGGATCACCAAGGAATCTAGATAACTCTGCAGTAACATCATCTTTAACATCTGAAGTATGGCACAGAAGACTGGCACACTCTTCTTTTGCAACAATGCAACATGTTGCAAAGTGTATTTCATTACCAAATCTTGCAAATAAGCATACATTTTGTAGTGCATGTTCTGTTGGTAGATCACATAAACTACCTTTTAAACTCTCTTTTAGTGGCAGCACAAAACCACTGGAATTACTGCATATGGATTTATGGGGTCCTAGTCCTGTAATCTCTAAACAAGGTTATAAATACTATGTTGTCATCATTGATGATTTTTCAAGGTTCTGTTGGTTATTTCATATGAATGACAAATCTGAGTTCAGAAAAATATTCAATCAATTCAAAATATTCATTGAAAATCAATTACCATACAAAATCAAAGTCATCAGATCAGATGGTGGTGGTGAATTTCTACATAATCAACTGGTTGAACTACTGGAAATGCATGGAATAAAACAAGAATTCAGCTGTCCACACACTCCAGAACAAAATGGAGTAGCAGAATCAAAACACAAACACATAGTTGAAGTAGGGAGGACTTTTCTAATACAATCAAAGTTGGATGACTCCTTCTGGTCAGATGCTTTCTCAACAGCAAACTACACCATCAACAGGCTGCCAACCAAAGCAATTGGGTACAAATCACCATATGAGGTACTTTACAATAAACTACCTGACTTCCATTCTCTAAGAACTTTTGGCTCTCTTTGCTATCCATGGTTAAAACCATATGCACAACATAAACTAGCTTCAAGAAGTGTGCCATGTGTATTTATAGGATACAGTTCAAAGCACAAAGGGTACAGATGCTTGGAACCCAAAACTGATAGAACATACATATCTAGACATGTGGTTTTCAGAGAAACAGTTTTTCCATATAAAGAACTTATCAGTCCAACAAACACAATCTTCAAGAACTATGAAACACCCACATTGCCAGAAAAAGACATTATACAACCAACTCAATTAGTCAACCAAGCTCCAAAACAAATACAGGTTAAGCCAACTGTCAATTCTCACATTATGAAAACAAGAGGGAAATCAGGAATTTCAACACCAAAAGTATATTATACAAAACATGCTTACTCAACAGATATTCTTGCTCAAGTCCCACCAGTTACACCAACCTGCTACACAGAAGCAAGTAAAAATCCAAAGTGGAGACAGGCATTAGTTGAAGAATACAATGCATTACAAGAAGCAAAAACATGGACAATGGTACCTCATCAATCAAATATGAATCTGGTAGGATGCAAATGGGTATTCAAGTTAAAATATCACCCAGATGGTTCAATTGCAAGATACAAGGCCAGACTTGTAGCCAAAGGTTTTCACCAGAAAGAAGGACTAGACTACACAGATACATTCAGTCCAGTTGCAAAAGCAACAACAATAAGAGTTCTTTTATCCATGGCTGTTAACTCTAATTGGAACATTACACAGCTTGATGTCAGTAATGCATTTCTTCATGGAGACCTTCAAGAGGACATCTTTATGCAACAACCACAAGGTTTTGTTGACTCAGACAACCCAACACATGTCTGCAAGCTAAACAAGTCTCTCTATGGACTAAAACAAGCCCCAAGAGCTTGGTATGCAAAGCTGCATAACATCCTAGTTCAACACAACTTCAAATCCTCCACTGCAGACACCTCTCTGTTCATTCAGAAGCAAGGCACAAGGCTCACATTCATCTTAGTATATGTGGATGACATACTCATTACAGGTACTTCCCTTACCCACTGCACAGAATTCATTTCTACTCTGCAGACATATTTTCCAGTTAAAAATCTAGGAGAACTACATTACTTCCTGGGTCTTGAAATCAAAAGAAATGCAAGTGGTCTATTCATTTCCCAAACAAAATATGCCTTAGATCTACTAGACAAACATAATATGTCAGGTGCCAAGGCTAGCTCAACTCCAATACAAGCACATGATGCTTTAAAATCAGAAGAAGGAGAAATCTTGCCAGACCCAACAGAATATAGATCCTTAGTTGGTGGTTTACAATATCTCACATGGTCTAGACCAGAAATCTGTTATGCAGTCAATAAAGTATGCCAAAATATGCAACAGCCAAGGTCATCACATATGACAGCAGCAAAGAAAATATTAAGATACATCAAAGGTTCTGTAAACTTTGGCATTTACTTTACCAGAGGATTACAAACACTACAGGGATACAGTGATGCTGATTGGGCAGGAGATTATGACACAAGGAGGAGCACAAGTGGCTATTGTATATTCTTAGGTACAAATCCAATTTCATGGTCCAGCAAAAGACAAAATACAGTTGCAAGGTCATCAACAGAAGCAGAATTCAGGGGTTTGGCAAATGCAACAGCTGAAATGCAATGGGTGGTCAAGCTATTAACAGAAATGTTTTTCACAATACAAGGAAAACCACTCATTTTATGTGACAGTGTCAGTGCAATTTCATACTCTACAAACCCAGTTAATCACAGCAAGATGAAACACCTAGCTATCGACTACAACTTTGTGAGAGAACTCATACAAGAAAACAAGCTAAGGGTATCCTATGTATCAACTGTGGATCAAGCAGCAGATGTATTTACTAAAGGATTTTCAGGGCCAAGATTCAAATTTCTAAGAGACAAACTGAGTGTCTTAGCCCTGCAAACCACACAGTTTGAGGGGGGGTAATAGATCACACTAATCTTACACTCGGTTTACATTTCATTTGTAATAAACAGACTAAGTGTGCGAGTCACACATGCTAGAATTGTGTACGTTAGCCATTAAGGCTAGTGTACGTTAGAGCTAGGACTGAAGTTAGAACTCTTGTATAAGTATCAAGTTCTGTATCAGATTCACTTTATGCATAATGAATCAATTCTGCTTTATCAAGAACATCTGATCACAAACCCATTCTTGATCTTTAATCAAGAATCATAATATTCAACCATATCAGCCACTGAGCAGCAACTACAAAGTAGAATATAGAACATGAGATGGATATTCAGGAAATTTTCAGGTTATGAGTGTCTTTAATCGAAAATCGGTATAAAATTCATTAACTAATTTGGCAAATCTTGTCTCGTGATGTGAAGCTAAAGAAAGTCCTCTTAAACATAAAAATGATAAGAAAAGGTAGCGAGGTTCATAGATGTGTCAAAAAGTCTTGACTAAACAGGAAAACGGTACCTTCTCAGGAATTTTAGGTTCTTTTTACTAACACGTAATGGGCTATCTTGGAAACTCAATTGAAGATTTGATTTTTGATGAAAATCATAACTCGAATGAATTCAAACCATTCCTAATCTTTAGAAATCATTCCTAAACATTTGAATTTATATGCAATTTATTATGCAAAGATTAAACAGAGAGAAAATATAGGGTTTCAAACCATGTTTCTTTTTACAAAATCATCAAAAAAACGTGGATAATTTGAAAAAAGTTCATGAACAAAGTTGGTTACATTTAGGATGTACAAGCATCCAAATTACCCATTTAACAAAATTGACGAATCATAAAAAAACAATGAAGAATTTGGTTCATCCATCGAATCAATTTGGTTAACACAAATAAAATAACATATTCAAGGAAAGAAAGAAAGCCCATACCTCAATGCAAGCCAAACCTTTAGTGAAATCCAAAAACGATCATTTATTTACTTTTGGTAGTTTTGTTAAAGAATGAGTGGTAATAGTGGTGAGGAAAAGATAAATGGTAGAAAAATAAATAAAGAAGGTTTTCTGTTTTCAATCACCATAATATGAAAATACCCATAGTCGGTTGTTTTAATGATACATACACATCTAGGTGTCTTACTGATAACTAGTTTTGGTCAACTCCATGTCAACATTAAGGGATGGCTAAATGTTAATAACACCCTACTTGGGACTCAAGGCACTCACCTAACATTCTATATGCAAGGCACAATAATACTAGGATTCATGCACCCATATTGTACAATCCCAACGCTAGACGAATGGGTTGGGCTCAATCCCAAAACCTGAACAAAATTTTCAAGGTATTACAGTTCGCAAACCACTTTTGTCAGTTCCTGAGCTGTACGATTTGGAGAGTTTTCTATTGACACCACTTTTACTAGTTCGTGAACTATGTAATTTGGAGAACTTTCTGGTTGACTCCATAAACACCTTGAGTTCGTGAACTATATGGAAATTGGACATCACCGAACCGTAACTTGCTTGATTGATTCATGGAGCATATTGGTTAGATCGTGAACTTATGATGCACGGTCCTTATTGGCAAATACGTATATGCAATATTCTTCTTTATATTACAAGCCAAACTTCTCGCACGCTTAATGGTTTTCATTCTTGGTACCGTGCTATTGTGAGTAAGTTAAATCCTTTTCTACTTGAGTAGAAGTGAACTTTATAAGTACCAGTTTTTTGAAAGTACCTGGTTAACCATTCTTACGGCTTCTATCAAAGGAAAGAACTATATTGCTAGAATGTTCTAACTATGGAAATACGTTTACGTGGAACCAAAGTACGAAACTAATCTAAGCAGTATTGAGATTACTTGGGGTCAAAGTAATTTCTGAACATGACAACTAGTTCACTAACTTACTTAGGATGCAATTAAACGTTTCTTGAACTTTAAGAAACATAACCTTATCCATCATTATAAATAGATGACTCTCTGCAACAAGGATTCTCAATCTCTGCACGTTGTGCATCTCTATTGATGCAAAGGGTCGTCTTCCATAAACTTAGGTTTCCTCGATAAACATAATTAGGTCACGAATTGTAAGTTTTCGCTTAAGATTCGTGAAGCCTTGTCAGACTATCTTTTACCTGATATATTTTTGATATCCAGAACCTTGATCATCGTAGTTCCCGTCTATTATAAGGTCTGTCTCTTATGATTTACGATTCAAGAACTATAGATTGAGGAATAAGATTTAGAGAAACAACAAAGAGTTATTCGTCTCAGGCCTTGTTAGTTCCACAAGCTTACGATCTAAGCTTGACTTATATAGATTTTGTGAGTTATAATCAGTTAAGTATCTCTATAAACTTTGAAAAGTATAAACCCTAATTGTTGAGGTTTGTTTGATATATTTTTACCCAAAGATCCCTTAGAGAATATAAATTTCCGTTATGATTATCATATATGAAGGAAATATAGGTATCACGTTGGAGGCATTGTTGTACTAGTCTTCACGAAGGACTCTGGAGCAACTCCTAAGCCTCTGTAAAGGACGCTTTATTTAGGAGAATCAAGTGCGTTGATTCTTGCGAGTTCCAAGAAACGTAGGGGACAATTCCAGTTGAAGAGCGTGGAGGGTATATTTGGTCTCAACTAAATTCCAGTCAAACATATGATAATATGCTAGTTTATGTAACGGTTTAATGCAGTTTGTGTTCAAACTGGACGAGGTCCCGAGATTTTTCTGCTAGATTGTAGTTTTCATCGTCAACAAATTTTTTGATGTCTTGAATTATTTCCTTTCCATATTTTAACGTTTATCATATATTGAAATATCACAGGAAGTACGTTAGTCAACTTAGTTAGATTTGCTCGTCTGGAAAGATCTTACTTGACTTGTTCATGTTGAATTCGGATCTTGAAATATATATCACACAAGACTTTCTCCTGTTGAATTTGGATCTTGAAGTTTCAAGATCATTCTAGGTTGACCTTATGGATTTGTATCTTAATTTGATCATCCAAAGGTTTCTTTGTATTTACAATCTTGAATACATATCTTTTCAAGACTATATCTTGTGGTATTAAGATCTGAACGTATTGATTGAAAAGGATTGTCCATATAGGTTCATGAACGAAAAAGATGGTGTACTAGGTATCCTTTCCTTTTCACATAAAAGATTAGTTACAAATTGTATCATCCGCAGACGGAGGAGGTACAATGATTGCACAAAAAAGTCTGAAAAACATATATTCCTTCCGGAAGGATGTGCCGTTAGCAAAGGAAATCCGGCAAGCAAACATGATAACCATAAAAGAATATGTTCTAGATATGGCCCATGATGTCCTAGAGAAAAACAACACAGACAACGAACATGATACACAAAGTTCAACGTGACTACTTGCCCCAACAACTCAGAAAACCACGGATGACTATGTTCTTACGGAGCAGGGGTGTACCTAAGGGTCGGCCAGCCCGGACATTATATTCTGTTATTTTCACCAGTATCGAAGTCATAAGACGGGGGACTGCCTCCAATGGCGGAACCTCGTCCAACAATGGATCAACAACAATGACATGTTGTAGTATGCCAAGACAATAATGTGAAGGATAATAGTCCCACATTGCTAATATCCCCGTAATGAACTTAAAATACAATATGGAAGGGCCACTCCACTCATTGCCAATAGGATTTGAGTTGGATGCCCGCAGACTTTAACATGGTATCAGAGCCAGACCCGTACTAGAGTAAGCCCAACGACTAGCCGTACATACAATGGTCAACGTGTTAGAGGCCCGCAGAGAGTGCCCTACACGTGAGGGGGCGTGTGAAGGATAATAGTCCCACATTGCTAATATCCCCATAATGAACTTAAAATATAATATGGAAGGGCCACTCCACTGATTGCCAATTGGTTTTGAGTTGGATGCCCGCAGACTTTAACTTGGTATCAGAGCCAGACCCGTACGAGAGTAAGTCCAACGGCTACCCGTACAATGGTCCACGTGTTAGAGGCCCACAGAGAGTGCCCTACACGTGAGGGGGCGTGTGAAGGATAATAATCTCACATTTCTAATATCCCCGTAATGAACTTAAAATATAATATGGAAGGGCCACTCCATTCATTTCCAATTGGTTTTGAGTTGGATGCCCGTAGACTTTAACATGGAATCAGAGCCAGATCCGTACGAGAGTAAGCCCAACGACTACCCGTACATACAATTTAGAGGCCCGCAGAGAGTGCCCTACACGTGAAGGGCGTGTGAAGGATAATAATCTCACATTGCTAATATCCCCGTAATGAACTTAAAATATAATATGGAAGGGCCACTCCATTCATTTCCAATTGGTTTTGAGTTGGATGCCCATAGACTTTAACAAGTAGACCAATACCACAACCGGATAGCTGGAGCTATACTTGGAGAAGAAGAACGGTGGAGTGCAACAGAGGATCTACACCGCAGTTTAAAAGACACCGGGAACATGAAAGCTAGAAAGCACAATAGATCAACCGCACTTTGATCCGTTGGTCACCACCTTAGATATTGGAGGATAAGAAATGCGTAAGATCGTGATGGATGCTGGAAGTTCCCGTACATCCTTTTTTATGATACTTTTGAAGGATGGAGATCCTATAAAGGCAACTGATAGAAATAGATGACGACACTTACACCTCAACAACAAAAGGATTCAGCCAGCCGAATCAGTATTTCTTGACATACAAGTCGTACCAGTCACACTGGGAGTTAATTTCAGCATCATAGATACAAGTTCATCCAATTGCCTTATTATGGGAAGAAAATGGATATAGCAGATGAACGTCGTGTCGTCATCACTCTGTCAAACACTTCAGTTTTCACTTCAAAAAACACAAAGACAGAATCATGACGTCGAATCACCACTGAAACTTCAGACCAACAAACGCCAGATTAGTCAGCCAGACGTCACCATCAGAAATAACAACGGGGGAGTCGGTACAAAGATTGCAAAGACCACGGGAAGAGAGAGGAAAAGATGTCGAGCAAACAAGATTTTGATGAAGGATAATAATTAGTGGATGAGACCACGCACCCACCAACAAAAGAGAACGTGATCAGAGACAAAGACATCCCGGAGGAAGCGCTGAGCAATTGGTTTGAAAAAAATTCGTGAAAGAACTACGAAGAACGGAGAAAGCAATCCGAATTGCAACGTAGCGGGAGGATGATACGTTGTATACTCTCACGGTACGACGAGCTAACTGGAAGCAGGCAAAGAAAGGAAGTAACGAAGGAGTACTACGACGCTACAAAGAGATCGTCAAGGACTAACAAAATGACGCGCCAATAAAAAGAGCGGAACATTGTATAAATTTAAGGGAGAATTGTTGATATGACCCCATTTTATTACCTCCATTTCAAATATGACCCTGTTTTTTTATCTATTACAAATATGACCCCGTGTTTTTTTCTTTTATTATAAATATGACCTATTTTTTGTAGGGAGTGTTTGGATACAACCTCAAATAGTAATTTTTTTGACTACATTAAATTAAGATCTTAGTTTAATTTGATTGATAGCTTTATCGAATTAATTGTTGATTGATTGATGGCATTAATCTTATTGTAGTCTTAACCTAATCATCGGGTTCATTTGGGGTAAAACTTATTGTAGTCTTAGCCTGATCATCGGGTTCATTAGGGGTTTTTGCTATTCGTGCACAGTAACAACACATCATTTTTATCAAAAGAGAAGATAATAGATGGATTTTCATGATGTCTAAGAAACGAGAGTTGCAAGTTAACCAACCTGATGATCTTATAGAGAAGTTAAACAATATGGGTTAATAACGAACTAAAAAGGAAGATCTTAATTTAATTTAGTCAAAAAAAATATTATTTGAGGTTGTATCCAAACACTCCCTATAAAAAACGGGGTCATATTTGTAATAGTTAAAAAAACGGGGTCATATTTGTAATAGTTAAAAAAACGAGGTCATATTCAAAATGGAGGTAATAAAATGGGGTCATATCAACAATTCTTCCTAAATTTAATCGTTCAAAACTAACCTGTCTTTTTGAACCGAATTTTGAACTAAACCATATCTATCCGTTTTTTATTTAAATATTCACCGTTGAGTTTTCAAAATCAATTCTAACTGAATATTTTTCTGCGTACCGTGAAACACAAAAATTAGAAGATTATTATTTACTATTTCTTTCTGTAAAATATTTATTAAGAAAATAGTTGCTCTAGAAAACTTTATAACAAAGAAAATTTCGAACTATATGGATATTTAATAATTAAAAGAGTGTATCTTTCCTAAGTTCGTTAGCTAGAGGAACTTTCTGCCGAAAAAATGATAAAATTATAAAAAAGATGGAAAAAGAAAACAACAATAGAATAACAAAATGCTATGTCTACTCCTTTTTGTACCGATTAATGACCCATAAATCTTAGTCTTTATCATACTACTCGAGGAAACTTTACTAGTTTAGACTTAGACCCCAAATAAGAATCGTGGTCGGATATTTAGTTACTTTTCTAGATGTCTAGGCATTGGTGTGTAATTACTTAACCTAATACATTTTTAAAGTGGTACCAATAATTTGTAAAACAATTCTTGTTGTCAGCCGTACGCCGGTTCTTGGCTGTATGACGAACATGAATAAGACCGCTACCTCTCCTTTACCCTAGGCTCCTCCTACTCACTCTTTTTTTGTTTTTGTATGTTCGTCCAAAAGCACTGCGGTCTTCTAATATATTTCACAGAGTGTACTGACATCGTAAGAGCAACACAAGCAATTGATGGATTTTATGGAAGATCCTTTTACATTAGCTGAGTTCTCTTTTTTCGCTAGTTATATTTTCGGTATTTATATTTACTAGGAGAATCCACCAAAAAGAAATGAAAAGATTAAAAAAAGCCAGCCAATGTATCACTGTTCAATATTTCTTTTCTTTTTTAAATCTCTCAATGGAACGGTCTTGAACATTAAAAATCGACAAGTCAGATTCGGCCAGCGAATACGTGAATTATGCTTCAAAAAAAGGCATCTACATGATTTTTGGTGTTTAGTTAAAACTCTGGCCGTAGTAGAGATCAAAGCTCCTGTTTGATTTATTGATCGGATTACCTAATAAAGCTACTAATCAACTCAACTATACATGCTCGAAAAATATTTTAAATTACTAAAAACACCTGTTTACACCGTTAAGGCTGTTCCTGCCTTCGTTAAGAGCATCAAATATGAAACCAGGAGGTCTTTTTAGTAATTAGAAATCTTTTTCAACTAAAAAACAAACTCTACTATACATGCTAATGTACGAATGGCTCAATATTAATTAACAATAATTTTGTCAAGTCTGAAAGGCCACATCTTTTGGTTGGAATTAAGGTTTAAAAACGGGTAATGGTCAAGGTAGGGGTGTTAACGGGTCCGGTTCCTTCCGGGTACCAATGGACCCGGAACCAATGTCTATTAAAAAAGTCGGATCCGATTTTTAACGGTTTTAGGTTCGGTTTCTAACGGTTTCAGGTCCGGTTCCTAATTTAGTGGATCCAGAACCGGACCCGATTAAAAATCCGAGTATTTAACAGATTTTCTAAAATCAACAATATTTTTTTTTTAAATTCTTTATATCGGCTTGAAACGAATAATTTAAAATATAAAGTTATTGTTACATGTATGTAAATGTTCTAATTAAAGATTAAATCTAAGAAAAAAGATGAAAAATGAAAAATGAAAAATGAAAAAAAATCCAAGTAAAACTAGACGAAGTCTTTGAATTTTAGATAAAATTAACAAACAAATGACAAATATGCGGGTACCCAATACCCGCCGGTACCCGCCGGGTAATACCCGTTAGGACCCGTTAAGGTTTCGGGTCCAATCGGGTCTACCCGTCGGTATTAAAACTACTAATGGGTCTAATATGAGGATCTGGACCCGGACCCGATTCACCGGGTCCGGTTCGGTTCCGGGTAATCGGGTACCTATTGACAACCCTAGGTCCAGGTCACGGGAACTGGATATGACCGTTATAACATGTTTTGACGGTTATGAACACGTTTTTTAGAAAAAAAGAACACGTTATTTAGAAAGAAAATGCGTTTTTATACGTTTTCTTAAAATAACGGGCGTTATAACGGTTAAATAGAAAATAAAAAAATTTATGATCTGAAATTAGTATCTAACGGTTATAACGTACGTGGAAACGTTATAACGAATCTAAAAAACGTTGTTACTAAGTGTTTTTTTTTAATTTTTTTTGGTGTTTTTAGTTTTTTACCGTACAAATTTATGAAAGTTTGATAAAATTCATGACGGTGAATTATAGCCATTAAAATTTTATCGGCAGCAACACGGCAGTTTGAAGGTGATTATGATGATGATACTTATGTTAATGAAGATAGTCAGTACCAACACGACGATGACTATGGTGATAGGGAAAGGAATCTCCGACAAAATAAGAAACACATAAATAAGTTGAAGAAAGATAGTGATAATAGCTGACCGTGTAACTTTTTAAATGATGAATACTAGTTTAATAATTTTATTTCTTTTAAATTTGAAGTTTTTAATCATGTAGGTTCCTTGTATTATTTTAAAATTTCAATTCTAAGTTTTAACTTTCGTCCTAGAGAAAAAAAACTCAAAAAAAAATATTGTAAGAAAGTTATTTACACGATTACAACGTGTGTGAAAACAGGAAAACAATTCTAAAAAACGCATGTTAAAATGTTATTTAGTAGAAAAAACATTCAAACTAATTTTAGAAAAACGGTTATATCGGATGTGAAAACAGAAAAACGGTCTTAAAAAACTGTCGTTATTTCTTATTTATCCGAGTTATATAGATACATGGTTCGGGGACCCTCACAGACACGGTATATGGATGTGACCGTTTTAACGACAATTTTTTTTGAAAAAAAACGGATATTTTTAAAACCTTGGTTGGAATGAAATTAAGTCTGCATTGCATTATTGTAAGTTGATATGGCATAATTAGCTAGCTAGATATACCATCATTCTCTTGTCTCGAGCCAATCCAAGACTAGAAATTAACAAAACATAGGTGGAGTACCCATAGGTGGACTGCCCTGTCTGACCAATACCATTCAAGCATATTTGCTCGGTTTGAAAAACCTTGCATTTTTAGGATCTGATAAGATTTATTTGGGGGATACACATAAGACGAAATACTGTCATCATGTAGTAATTCCCCCCCACCCCTTATCCATCTATTTTATGTAATGGCTATTCTATCCTTACTTTATTAGTGTTAATGTTGATTAATTAGTTGGTTAATATGGATTATAGACTATATAGCTAATATGTGTTAGAAAATCATTTGAATTGTTTTCTTAAAAAGAATAGAGAGTGAGTGTGTTTGAGAAGAAGAAAAAAAAAAGTTGAGAAAACTAGGTTTTGGTGATTTCAACAACTAAAATGGATGAGTATGAAGAAGGGGAAGTATCTTCACTTCATGATAGCCGTGTCATACCAATTAAAGATGACGATTTGAGATTTTCGTTAGAAGATCCAAACTTTTATGGAGAAGCTCTAGATGAGGATTTAATGAAAGAAAATGAAGAATCACATTATAACGAGGATGATAATGCATCAAACCAACATGTATTGTGTTAAAAAACTCAAAAATCCACTTTGTATGGGTTTGTATGTGATTATTGGCAAAAAAATCACCATTTTTACTTTGCATTTAATGCATTTAATGATTATACATACTGGATTAAAATTCAGCGTAATCGGTAGTTTCGTAAGATCATTTACTACCGACTGTAATGAATCAGCCCCAAATTGAATTTTTTCCCAATCTCCGATTTTTTTGTTCTTCTATATCGTTAGTTCAACAAACCTATTTATCTATCGATTATAATATATGCCTCAAGTAATATTTCTACGCATGAACTCATATAATATGTAGTTTATGGGGATGTATTATCTACCGATTATATCAGTAGCCCCAAAAATATCTTCTCCAAGATTTTAAAAATGTTGAATTTTTCTACTGTAAAAATTGGTAGGTAAGGAGAATACCTTATCTACCGATTGTCATAGCAGCCCCAGAACTAAACTTTTAAATTTTTTGAAATAGTAGAATACTTAAACTATCACAATCGGTAGAAAGTAACAAAACTTTTCTACCGATTTTACTGAATTGCAAGCCTAGAAAACTAGCTATTGTCTTGTTATAATCGGTAGTAACTGATATATTATTCTACCAATTTATATATAGTCGGTAGTAATGTAAGAACTTAAACCTCTGATTATACATGGTTTTTTTCCAAGAAACATGTCTAGAGTTCTATGTGTAATCGGTAGTTTCATGTTATGATTTATCAGTTGATTATGCTATAATCGGTGGATAAGTATAACAGGAAACTACCAATTATAATTGGCTAACTCGTCGTTATTATTATGTAGATCGTTGCAGCGGTTGATCGTCTGACATATGAGGGGCCAGATACCTCCCTACACTATGCTAACGATTTGGTATGCTACCTATCCTCTTTTTTCATGTTCTAATAATTTATGTAACTTGCTTTGGCTTAGAGGTTTTATAATGTTATGTGCGTATTTAGACATTTGAAACTAAGGCGGAGGCAAAGGAATGGCTTATGAACAAGGCTAAAGAGAAGATGTGTGTAGTTGTTCAGAACAATTAAGTAAAAAAGGATCGATTTGAGATGGTTTGCGAGAGAAGTGGGTTTTGAAAGAGTCATTGGCAAAGGGATCGTAAGTACGTAAAGAAGACGAAGAGGAACTACAGGGGTAATACAAAGAATATTGGATGCCCATTTAATATTGTCTTCAAATTGAATGGTAAATTGTGGAAAATGTTTTGAGTTACTAATGGTCGTCATAACCATGATGATCCTAAAAGTCTTATTGGGCACGTAATGGTTGCTAAGTTGAAACCACATCAAATGCATATGGTAAGCTCTATGATGTTAAGTGAAGTGAGTGCGATCCTAAGTAAGATAAAGGATGACGACCTGGAAAACTTATCTTCGTTGTCTACAATCTACTCGGTCGTAACTAAAATTAAAAGGACACAATGGGAAGGTAGACAAGTTATGCAAAAATGTGAATGGTTAGCCCGAGCAACACAACTACACGTTGAGAACCGAAGAAAGGGATGGCAAGGTGGTCCGTATATTCTTGGCGCATCCGTTGATGGTCCAATTGGCTCAATACTTCCATCAAATCTTGTTGATAGATGTTACTTATAAGAAAAATAAGTACAACATGTCGTTGTTGAACATTGCTTGCCACACTTCGGACAAAAAAACATTCACGATGGCGTGGGGTTTAATGGATGCCGAGAACAATGTTAGTTTCATTTGGATGTTGTAAACATTAAGGTCGATTTATCAAGGCGACCAAAATCCAAGGGTTATTGTAACGGATAACGATCAAGCCTTAATGAATGCCATATCCGTAGTTTTTCCGGAAGCCCATAATCTCCTTGTACGTGACACATCCAATGCAACATCAAAGCTAATTGCAGACATCATATCCGAGTACCAAAACCAAAAAAAGGCGCCAAGAGGTCGAAGGAAGAGGATGAACGTATTAGTAAACTAACCAAGGAAGAACGAGAAGAAGAGAAAATGCTAATTGATGAAAAGCACGCCGAAGATGGAATAAAATGGTTTATTTTCAAAAAGTATAGGATAAAATTGTTTGGTCGATCGCCGAGGAAGAGTATGAATACCACCTGAAGACTTTTAAGGATGAATGGGGCACAAACTACCCCAAAGTTGTGAAGTATTACAAGACACAATGGTTGGAACTACATAAGAAACAGTTTGTGTTTGCATGGACATATAAATTTCTAAATTTCAAGAACGAGGCGACAAGCATTGCAGAGGGTCCCATGGACGATTGAAAAAAATATTAGTCGGAAGTCAAAATGGGATTGTGATGGTCCAAGAAGCTATCCATGAATACACCAATCGTGATCTCACCAAGATAAACGACACAATAAAAAAAATTTGGCATAGATTCTCGTTGGCGTACAAAATACAAAGACATTCTCAGAGGTATAGTTTACAAAGTTTCTTGGTGGACAATAGACTACATGATGTTACAGTTGAAGTTGTATAGGGAACACGATAAGGAGAGTTCGGTTTGCAATTGCAAGACGATGACAGGTATTGGACTCCCATGTCGTCATATGCTCGGTAGATATGCTCAAGTGATTGACATTAATGTTATTCATCCTTTTTGGAAGTAATTATCTTTCACTCCAAACACCATACAAGTTGATTGTGTCCCTTTTGAGGAGACGGATATGCACCGACGAATAATCGAGTGTTACTCTAAGTCAAATGGGGTACAGAAGCGAATATTGATGTACCACTTGGAGGAAGCCCTTCACCCTTGTTTAAAGATCGTTGAAGAACCAACAAAGGGAAAGCTCATGGGTAGGTTGAATACCAAAATTCCAAGGTCACAACAAAGAAAAGAGTTGAAAGCAATCAAAGAGACCCTTTCAGGCATGAGTATACCGAAGCTATGTACCAAAAGGTCTCAGGTCCAAAGAAAAGGGGTCGTATGAGAAAGGATCAAGCTGGAACAAGTGTATGAAAAGTCAAACCAAGGCTCTGTACATCTCAAGCCGAGAAAATCCAACCTATGGAAATAGTGACTAGAGATGTAGATGGAAAACCAAATCGAGCAAATACAATATACAATGACTTTTTGGAACAACTCCCTTTACTCATTATACAGTATGTTTTTTCCATCGACGATGTCGATGGGGATGGCAATTGTGATTTTCACGTTGCGACGGAACAAATTTGACATTTTAGCGAGGCGGTTACCGAGAATATCACCCAATGACAATATTTAAGATATAAGATAGCCGCCCAACTATTAAAGGATAGGAATTATATATTGAAATGATGATAGAAGGAGATTGACATACTAGAGAACAAGAGTTCAAAGAGTTATATACTCGTGTAAAATGCCGAAAGGGACTGAAGACAATCGGGCCCAAGTATTGGATGGTAATGCCGAAAAATGGGTATCTTCTCGCGGATGTTTTGAACTGCGTGGTACATTATTTTTGTCCTCCTTCCTTAGGAGTGAGTGTTACGTTTACACCCACAAGGACGGTTTGTGATGAGTTGGTCAAGGATAGACGAATCGTTATGGCATGGGTTAATGGAAATCATTTTATTGGTTTAAGGTTAACGGAAGATTGTTCATTACCTCTATTGAGTAAGTGGTCGGATTACTTCCCAACTAACCACTGCAAGGATTGGGTGAAGCAATACGAGTCTAACATGGAGCGTTGGGATCGTTTAACAAACATTCCCAAGGGTCCAATTAAATTGATGAAGGATGGTGAGCAGTTTAGTTGATCATGGGATTTTGAACATGTATTTTGAACATTGGGTATAGAAAAATATTAATGAAATGTTTTGTGTCTATAATCAGTAGTCAAGTCTTTACATTATCTACCGATTAGTATTAATTTGTATTGTTGTTGAGATAATAGGTAGTCACGGGTAGACATTAGCTACCGATTATTGTCGATTTTTATTGTTGTTGAGATAATCGGTGTCACGGGTTTACATTAGTTACCGATTATGCTTCGGTTGTATTGTTGGAGCTTTAATCGGTATCCAAGGGATTCTATTATCTACCGATTAAAATTGAATTTCATCCAGAAGATTGAGTAAAAATGAACCAGTTATAATCGGTAGTATTTACATATGCCTTATCTACCGATTATAACCATTCTGACCAAAACAAGTTAAATTCTCATAATCGGTAGTTTAGGAGAATACCTTATCTACCGATTTTCATAGAATCCCCAAAAATAAATTTGTCCAAAATATAAAAATGTAGAATTTTTTAGATATTCTCAAAAACCCACAATCGGTACAAAATTATCTACCGATTTTACTGATTTATAACCGATTTTGCACCCTATTTGGCAGGAAAAAAATAGCCGTTTGAACAGTGTACAAATAGATTTTTAAAGAATTATCCATTAAACTACCCTTTGGGTGTTTATTGTATATAAAATGAACTTTTCTCTCAACAAAAAAACTCACACTTCTCAAACTAACTTATTTTTCTTCATCTTCTCAAAAATCCTCACATTTCCCAAACATGGCTACTAGCTGGTCCACCAAGGAAGATGTTGCAACTATTCGGGCGTGGGTGGTTATTACGAAGCATGATTCACATCTAAAAATTAACTCTTCTCAAACCATGGAAGCTTTTTGGAACCGGGTTTTGCAAGTTTTTGTGGGTTTAAACGGCAATAGAAGTGGAAGAACATGGAACGTGGTCAGGGATAGATTCGAACAACTCTATGATCGTTGTGATTGTTTTATAACTGATTTGTACAATACCAAGTTTAATTTCCCTGAGCTCAACATCAATGGATATGTATGTATATCTCAAATAGATGTTAATCAAATCAATTATGATCTCAATATAATACTAACATATTGTTCATTACTTTTTTCAGAATCCTCATGCTCTTAAGAACCATAGGCATATGTATGCCAGAAAGTTCACGTATTTTGCATGCTATGATGTATTGAAAGAAAATGATAAGTTTTTCGATCAAGAGTATTCCGATGACGACTATTGGTCAACTAGGCGTCAAAACTAATCAAGTGTAATGTTACGATCTACTTTATGTCTTTAAATTTATTGTACTGTCTTATCCTTCAATGAAAGAAGCCAAAGAATTTTCAATTTTGTAATTGATGGAGGTTCTAATTGAATTGAGTTGTATTGTTGTTGAGATAATCAGTAGTCATGGGTATATATTATGTACCGATTATTATTGATTTGTATTGTTGTTGATACAATCGGTAGTCAAGGGATTACATTATCTACCGATTATACATGTATTTCATCCAGAAGATTTAGTAAAGCGAACCAAGTACAATCGGTAGTATTTAGATAAGTCTTATCTACCGATTATATTACTTTCTGACATAAACAAGTAAAATTCTCACAATCGATGGTTAAAGCCCAATGTTAATATCCGATTACAACCAAACAAAACTCTGACAAAATATTTGCAAATTTCCCACAATCGGAAGATAAATATAAATAATTACTTCCGATTATAACCAAACTCTGACAGGATATTTGAAGTAAACTTCCCAGAATCGGTAATAAAGGTGAATCATTTAGCTACCGATTGTCATAGTAGCCCCAAATCATTTCTAATCATTTAAGGTTCAGAATCCTGATAAATGTGTGGTTCAAATCGAAAGTTAATCGGTTAAAAGTGGTAACCAATAACTATCGATTAAAGTGGGCTACCTTTATACTTTTCTAAACTATACTAACAATTGAGGTGAGATGAAATACAAGTGAGCTAAAATAAAATAAACTTTAAGAACTTAACATAATATTGTCTAACCTTAAAGAAGAAAGGAAACTGGTTCATCCCCCTTAATACATAATATTGTTCAAAATAACATAAACACCTACCAACAAAATATAAAGCAAAGTAGGCATTCATAGACATTCATAGTTAATACCAATTCTTCCACTCCTTGATACTTTTGGCTTCCTAACACCAGTTTTAAATCTTCTCTTCTTGCTAGCCTCATCATCCTTTTCTTCCAATGCTTCGGGCTTTGGCTTCAGCCCTATAACGGAAGTTTTAAATCTTATCTTCTTCATAGCCTCATCATCTAACAACTTCCTGTTGTCATCAGCCTTTTGTGCTGCCTCCTCATCCTCCTTAGCCTTTTCTCGTTCCTATGAACCTTCATCCGGAGATGGTACTTCAACGTAGTTGAGGGGATTGTCGGCACTGTTCCACCAAGAATCAGGATAGTTCATCATTTGTGAAAAATCCGGATCATCCAACATCATTTGATATATTTGTACATCACTAAGTCCTTTTGGTAAATCAAAAAGAGGATGATTTCAACATTTCCAGCCGTAAAAAAAACATCATCTTCATCAATTTCATCCATTTCAGCCGGAGGAGTAACCTTCACCTTTCCACTCCTTGATACTTTCCCCATGACCATTAATCAAAGAAACAATTCAAAGATAAGACCCTTAATCAAAATTTTAAACACATACTTTAATGAACATACATACGTCCGATTATATGAAATCGGTAGTTTGGGTACACAAAATAACTACCAATTAAAATTCTATTTTTTACAGAAGACTATGTGTTGAATGTTATCATAATCGGTAGATAATAAAAGGTTATTATCTACCGATTAAAGTGCACCCCTAAAACTGGTTTATTTCAAAACATAATACATAATCGGTAGCTTAGTCTATTTTATATCTACCGAATATTTTAAATAAATATCCAAAAACAAATTGCAAGTCTAATCGGTAGCTAAAACTAAAGTAAATCTACTGATTATGGATGATGTTCTTCAGAAATGAAGAACTCGATGTATAATCGTAGATAAAATTTACCAGATATTTACCGATCATGCGTCGTTTCAGAAAATCTTAGATTTTTTTTATCATGATTTCTTCAAAGTAATCACTAAAAACATAAAAGTTTGATGTAACTTACCTTTTCTGGGCCTTTTGAAGTTGATGGAGGGTCATATTGTCGGAATCAGTTGATGAATCGAGTTGAATGATTCGGGTTCTTCGCTCACCATATTTTCCTTTTCCTTTTTTGATTGTGTAGTATAAATTTCTGAAGCCATTTTTAATGGAGAAGGAGAAGAAATGAAAATGAGAAGAAGAATCAATAGAGGAAGAAAAGAAGATGAGGTAAAGAAGGAAATGAAAAAAAAAAAAATTAATTAATATTTGTATTAATGACAAAAGTATAAATGGTTGTTTACACCATTAAGACATCCTATAACAACTAGGTTTGGATGGTTATAAATAAATATTCCCCAAATAGGTTTTATCAGCCCCAAAACTAATAATGTTGGCAGTGAAAAAGGCTATGGGAATGAGCACTATACTGTGGGGACAATCTTGTCCGGAAGCATCATCCTTAGTTTGGTCAGGACACACTTAATTAAGCATCATCCTGATTTTTCGTACACGTCTGATATGTATATCTGTGCAGCTAAATTAGATTGGCTGATCAATGGGGGTAGCGGCAGCCTATTCTGTATTCAATTTTTCGCCGTACGGTAAGAGCTTCCACACATTTTTTTTTATAGGACAATGCTATTCAAATCTTGCGATATTGCCCTTATGTAGAAAGCATCTGTGATCAAAGGATTAATTTAATTAGTCCACCAGTGATTAAAGTTCCCTATTTCGTTAAAAATGAACAATATCCATTCATTCATATTGTTTAATGTTTTTATATTGCTTAATAATGTTTACATATATAAAACGGTAATGACCATCCACCTGTAAAAATTAAAGAAAAAAGGAACACCTATCTTATACGAAGAAATCATAATCTTTATGATGCTAACTACTTGCATATGACCAGAATGGTAACCTAATAAACCGTAAAGATGAAAAATATCAATCATCCCTTATCTCCGTGAACAATTAAAGCACTTAAATTTTTTTTTTGACAGTTTTTAAAAGCAGAACGTACACAACCAAGAAAATTGGCAATATCCTGGAAGTTAAGAAGAAGGATCTTATTGAAAATTGATTCTAATCACCCATTATGATATTGATATTAATGATCTGATTATATTTTCACGGAAAAATCACATTGGCCAATACGAATTCAGGTACAGTGTTTTTGTAAACAACATGTTTTTGACTGAACAAATATGAGCACTAAGCAATGTTGTTTTCATTCAATTCTGACAGTACATACACCATTGTACACAATTCAAACAAGGGATCTTTAGAAAGTTTATAGTCGAGAAACCGATCAAAGGAAACTTTACCATTCAAAGAATTTGGCAAAAGTAAGCTCGAAGAGAGTAATCATGGAATACAAAACCCAATATGTTAGCCGTTGTTGATCGTCTGTGGGAGTTTTACTTTATCAGTGGCAGCCGAAATTTGATTTTGTTTATGAATCTACAACTAAAATCCAATCGTGGTCTTTTGAAGAGTGAGAATGAAAGAAGAACTACACCAACAGATCAGTGAGAAACCAAATAAATTGGATGAATCACAAACATAAAATTTTGAAAAATCAACAAGTCTAACATCCCTCTGTTAAAATTCGAGATCATTTTAGGCAACCACTTTTATGATTCTCAAAATCCATAACGAGCTCAATTGAAGAACATACAGTTTTTCATTCATTTGCCAAGAACATACAGTTTTAGTTTCAATCATAACAAAAAACCTAATTCAAGCTTAGAAAACCTAAACCCAAGGTGATTACTTACATAAAATCCCTAATCGAAGCTTATCCAATTGTTTTGTACACCCGACGGGCTCCGTCACACCAAATCAAAAATTCTCATCGAACCTGATGTATAGCACGATTTTACATGCTAGTTTTGTTAAAAGAAAAAGAATTTGATCGGAAGATAACTGTTATAAAAAGTTAAATAAACTCGGTGCATAGTACGGACAAAAATCTAGTTTATCTGAAAGTACATATGGATTCTAAGAATCCTTGTACAAAGATACTCGATTTTAAAACCAATATAGCTTTCTAATTAAACCAAATTTTTTCTAAAATAGAATACAAAGCAAGTCCATTCTTAAAATAATAACGATTTAGTATGGTTTGAACTCATCTTCAACTGGTTATCATTTCATACCCAATCTAAAATCATGTATAAATAGTGTGTATATTTATTTATTTTTTCTTTAAGGGGTCAGGGTATCCAGATTTCTTAGAACGCCTGATCCCTGGGACAGGTTAAGACCATGGACCTCTTCGTCCACACCTGACCTGGTTGAAGAATTTAATGTGAGAATGACCAACACCAATGTGAAGAATTGAGCCCCCGATCTCCAGTTTATAAGGTAAGTGTCAAACCAATTGACCATTTTCCTGACGGTATAAAATAGCGAATATATATATATATATATACATATATATATATATATATATATATATATTACCAACTCCAATTGCAGGTGCTCTAGTATTTTTCATTTGGTCATCAAATGAATCTTTTAGGTCACTGGGTTTCTAACTAATTTATCCTCAATGGGACTATGTAGAATCAACAGAAATGCAGTAGGGATTAAAATTGTGTTAACTAAAGATTTCGCTCAAACCCATTATATATAAATTTTGAAGACAATTGTCCAATCAAATAGATACTTCGTTGGAAAACTCAATTGCTTAGAAAATTATTCTTTGATCCAAATATTTTTTTAAAATTGAGTCTATAGTTAAGAAATGGATTCTTCTGAATGTACCACTATGCCAAATCGACCCTTTTGCAACGGATATATTTCCGTCCCCCAGAATTTAAGCAACGCAAATTCCAGAAACAGTGTTGCAAAATTTTAGCACGTTACTTGCAACGGAAACAAAAGTTGCTTTAAATTAATTAAAACAGCGTTAGTTTCGTTGCTTAAATTATTTCAAAACGTTGCTCATTTCTAACTAAAGCAACCAATCCGTTGCAAAATATGTTAAAAGAAATAAAATATATATTACAAAATCCGTAATTGTATTTCTGAAAATTCCAGTATAATACAAAACCCTTCAGTGCTTAATGCAACCCCAATAATTGATCCTTACGACATTCATGCTTTCTGACTTTAGTTACGCACAAAATCGAGTTGATAAAATTCATTCCAAAACATATGAAAATGGCTACAAAGATATTACAAATGCAAACCTATGAAATGGTAGCAAAATAAAAATGGACATCAAATGAGTTTATGTTATCTAACCATGGTACCGATCTTCGAGAATGGTGGCAACTGGCGAGTTTGTTACATTAAGGGATAAACGTAATATGCTTGCACTTGGTAAGTTCAATGCCGCTAGCTGATTGAATTTTGACATGTCCACTTCGGCAGCACGAGCCCTCTGAACTTCTTCCATCAAACCAGTCTTCACCCTTTATGGATTCTCAATCTTCCTTTCAAACAGAAACTTATCCCAACACTACTACAACATCCCAAACCTCCTCAATTCTTGATGAAGATAGAAGATCACAAGTGAACCTGAATATACAAGGAAACCTCATTTTAATCACTTGCATCTTTAACTTTATTTAATAAACATATGGATAAGTGGAAAGGACAAACTACTAGGCAACAACGAAGCTAATGTGTTTCACCACTCACATGTGAAAACACTCCGGATCAGTTGGATTAATGGGAGGTATACATCTGCTGATAACTCCAACAACACCATTAATTGCAGCGCTGACAAAATCAGAAGTCACCTTATAGAGAACCATATAACGCAAGATCTTGTTACTGATATATAGTTACACATGACTATGGTACTGTAAGGTTGCGACTTTCTTCAATTGTTATAATTCAATAACAATCAAAAGAACAATTGAACAAAGACATAAATGAGCAAACAATAAACAGTAAGAAGTGCGGACAAGGGAAACCCTTATTCTTTACACTATATCACTAACATCATCTATTAAAAAAACACCTAAAACTTAAATTTTCTACTTAAAGATACATAGCACTCAATAGCAACACCACCACCATCAGAAAAAGCTCCAGTATGAACATCAATTACGAACTGCAGCACCTAACACCACATACATGGAAACCCTAGATGTGAATAACACCCAACAACAACACCTAAGGCTCTACCACCAGTAAAACAAAGGATTCACCGCCACCCTCTTGCTTTCAAGTTCCCACCCGGGGCACCAAGTTCTACCACTGCGGGGCAAACCCCCTAAGAACTCCACCACTAACCAACCTCCAACATACAAACTTACTCAGGCACATGCTTTTCCTCTGCAAGGATAGTGTTTAGGCCAAAAAATCCTTTCAGCTAAACAACCAATCAAACTCTTGGATTCAAGTTAAATAAATGTAAACTAACAATAGAGAAACATTCTTTTATGTAATAAAGAATCATACTTTTTCAAAATGTTTAAGCTTAATACAATAAATCATCCAGGTTTTGTAATTTCTGGGTTTATAAAACTGTTTACAATTTTATATTCAATACAGAAATTCATACATTATCCCACTACTTCCCATAAGTTCGTACCTAAAAATTTCTTCCCTCCCTTTCTCTGGTTTTTCTCTCTATTTTTTTCGTCCTCCTCTTTGTTGTTTGATCTCTTCTATTTATAGATCTATTTTTCTGGGTCGCTCTTTATGCAACGTGTCATTTTCTATAGCCTGGTCATCGTTTCTGGATCAATTCTTCTTTGGGTCGATCCATCTTGTCTCGATGTATCTATCGTTCTTGTATTTTGTCTTTTACTTGGTGCGATCATATAGATGACAGATCACTTTTAATTACTTTCCTGATTCGATGCTTTATACGTCCGACGCGTGCTTCCTTATCTTCAAAGACTTCTGTAATCTCGATCATTAAAATAATAGAGTAATTATTACAATTTACTTTCTCGACCATAGAGTAATTATTACATTTTACTTTCTCGATCCTAAAATAATATAGTAATAATAACTTTCTACTTTCTCGATCAGCTATCATTTAATGCTGTTTGTTTTATTCGATGGCGTTCAGCTTTCTCGATCTTATGTGTCATTCATGCGATTCATCGCTTAGGTGTCAGGAAACGTCTCGTGTCTTTTTGAAATTTGATATCTTTAATAATGATCCTGTGTTTCTCACCTTTTTT